>BROE01000016.1:370176-483949 GCA_036571765.1 Plecoglossus altivelis
GTGGTTTCCAAGGCAGGTGTACATGGTTTCCAAGGCAGGTGGAAGTGGTTTCCAAGGCAGGTGGAAGTGGTTTCCAAGGCCGGTGGACGTGGTTTCTAAGGCAGGTGGACGTGGTTTCCAAGGCAGGTGGACGTGGTTTCCAAGGCCGGTGGACGCGGTTTCTAAGGCAGGTGGACGTAGTTTCCAAGGCAGGTGGACGTGGTTTCCAAGGCCGGTGGACGTGGTTTCTAAGGCAGGTGGACGTGGTTTCCAAGGCAGGTGGACGTGGTTTCCAAGGCAGGTGGACGTAGTTTCCAAGGCAGGTGGACGTGGTTTCCAAGGCAGGTGGACGTGGTTTCCAAGGCAGGTGGAAGTGGTTTCCAAGGCAGGTGTACATGGTTTCCAAGGCAGGTGGAAGTAGTTTCCAAGGCAGGTGGACATGGTTTCCAAGGCAGGTGGACGTGGTTTCCAAGGCAGGTGGACGTGGTTTCCAAGGCAGGTGTACATGGTTTCCAAGGCAGGTGGAAGTGGTTTCCAAGGCAGGTGGAAGTGGTTTCCAAGGCAGGTGGAAGTGGTTTCCAAGGCAGGTGGACATGGTTTCCAAGGCAGGTGGACGTGGTTTCTAAGGCAGGTGGACATGGGGGGACTCTTCATCAGCAGTAACAAACTAAATTGATCTGAGAAAAGACTATTACACTTGTGATTGCTTCATTATTTCTCCCATTAGAAATGATGAGACTTAAACGACACAATGTCACTTTAATCACACACTTTAAATGTGAGGTGCGTGCTGAGAAACCAGCCAATCAACAAGTAGCATTCTGGAATGGACCAATTAGACAGCTAATGATGTGCTTTCCTACAAAAACAAACACAGACAACAATAACAACTTCCTGATAGAGCTAGAGTTAGGGCTAGAGTTAGGCCTGGAGTTAGTGTTAGGGCTAGAGTTAGGCCTGAGGTTAGTGTTAGGGCTAGAGTTAGGCCTGAGGTTAGTGTTAGGGCTAGAGTTAGGCCTGAGGTTAGTGTTAGGGCTAGAATTAGGGTTAATGTTTGGGCTAGAGTTAGTGTTAGGGTTAGAGGTAGGGCTAGAGTTAGTACCACAGTTAGTGTTAGAATTAGTTGTCATGACTCTGAATTGTTCAGTTCTTTGGTGCTCACTTGCTGTCATGGAAACAAGTCTGTTATTTTAAACCTTCTTGGGATTAGTCTTACTTTATGTAAACAAGATTACATTGTGGCTTTATAAGCAGAGGTGCTACGTTTTTACAACCTGTGACAGAAGGTGCAATAAGAATGAAAAGTTAACACAAACCAACCATACATTAATTGTGTATTGTGTGATAGACCAGATCCTTTAGCACAGCGCACTACTATACTTTTTGAAAGCTATCAGTTGTTAGTTGCAGGACAGAGGAAGCGGAGCAGAACACAGGAAGTGGAGCAGGACACAGGATGTGGAGTTGGAAGTGAAGTTGGAAGTGCAGCAAGACAGGAATCACAGCATGCACAAGGAAGTGGAGCAGGACACAGGAAGTGGAGCAGGACACAGGAAGTGGAGTTGGAAGTGCAGCAAGACAGGAATCACTGCAGGCACAAGGAAGTGGAACAGGATGTTGGAAAGATGACAGGCAACTGGTGTCCTATACAGACTTGCTCATTCCTCAACACACTGCCATTGGTAACCAGGCAACCACCAGTCTGTGTGGAGTTGAACACAGCAATTTCTCAACTTCAGAACAACTTATCTGCTCTCTGCTACCATTGCCCCTCTACACTCTCTCCAACAATGAACTATGTTTTTGTAGTACACAGATCTTTGGATGTGCTTCTATGTTTTAATACTACACAGATGTTTGGAGGTGCTTCTGTGTTTTAGTAGTACACAGGTGTTTGGATGTGCTTCTATGTTTTAATACTACACAGATGTTTGGAGGTGCTTCTGTGTTTTTGTAGTACACAGATGTTTGGAGGTGCATCTGTGTTTTAGTAGTACACAGATGTTTGGAGGTGCTTCTGTGTTTTAGTAGTACACAGATGTTTGGAGGTGCTTCTGTGTTTTAGTAGTACACAGATGTTTGGATGTGCTTCCTTCATGTGTTTTCTTCTGAAACATGTGTGAGCTGCAGCACAAGGAGCTGTTGATCCTGGGCTTCTTCAGCAATACGAAAATGCTTAGGTTCAAATTTAGCAACAAATTGCATGTTTTTAAATCTTGGGGACGATGGACATTTCTCAATGATCCATTTTACTTTATGGCATGGCATGGCATCCAGAACTGAATTAGTTCCGAACCATAAAGTTCCATACATGCTGACAGGAAATGAAATAGTCCTGCTCTACACCAATCAGCTTAGACCAGGAAGTCCTTGGCACCGCGGTTTATTGGTTGTTGGCTCTGATCTACAGTAATTAATTGAATAAAGATATTGGTTGACCTTGCGTGTCAGGTCAATGGTGTGTGGGTCTGTGAGTGTAAAGGCGTGTGTGTGTTCATTAGGTGTTTGTGTGCATGTATGTGTGTGCTTGTGTGTATTTGTGTGCATGTGTGTGTAGTGTGCGTGCGTAAATTGTTTGTGTGTGCATTTGTGTTAACATCTTAGCAGAGACCACTGAGTACCTCCATATCTCTGCTTTTCAGTGCGATGACCACTTGGATTAGGAAGTGTGGCACAAAGAAAACATTTTTCAGAAAATGATGCCAGAAGTCTGATGTCTGGTACAAAGTATGAACTGTTGCAGGAAGTACCAACTGTATCAGGAAGTATGATCTGTAGCAGAAAGTATGAACTGTATCAGGAAGTATGATCTGTAGCAGAAAGTATGAACTGTATCAGGAAGTATGACCTGTAGCAGAAAGTATGAACTGTATCAGGAAGTAGGAACTGTAGCAGGAGGTAAGAACTGTAGCAGGAAATAGAAACTGCAGCAAAGAAGTAGGAACTGTAACAGGAAGTGGGAACTGTAACAGGAAGTAGGAACTGTAACAAGGAAGTAGGAACTGTAACAGGAAGTAGGAACTATTACAAGGAAGAAGAAACTGTAACAGAAAGTGTAACAAAGTTCCTGCATCAGTTTCTGTATCATCTAAGTGATGAGTTGTTGTACAATGTTGTATCTACGCTCCTCAGCTATTGGTCCAATCGGCTCATTGCCTTAATCAGCAGTGCTTGTGTGAGTTTTAATGGAGCATGAAAGATTACAGACTTTAACAGCTCTCAGCCTGTCCTCGTCGTTTTACTGACTTCCTCCTCGAAGCATAATTACAGAGAACACTGTGTCTCTCACACCAGCCACACGCACGCAGGCCAGCAGTGCTGGCCTCGCACTGCGAGGCCTCATTAAACTCTATTTTCACATATTAGATCACATTCCTTTCATAACTGGCTGAGCGGCGAAGTGGGGAAACGTGAACAGATTAACAACTGGTCCAGGTCCACCGGAGGAGAGGAAACGAGGAGAAAGGAAACTCCAGATAAATTGAAAGATGTAATCCAAGCATCTGCATGGCTGAGCGATTATCTCAGCAGTATGTTAGATAGGTGTTCCTCTCTCTGTGGATATGGAGTGTATTCTTCTGCTGCTGTCTGCTCTCTAAGGGAGGTATAAATATCCTGGACGCAGCTCTGTGGTGATTGCTGAGATGTGGAATCTGACTAGATATGACACTGTAGTGGACAGAAAAGAGGAAAACTGGTTTCAGTGAATATTGTGCTTCACAATAAGAAGCAATTAAATACAATTTAAATGAAGAACAGGTTGTGGATGAGGAGGGAGATGGATCGCCAGTGTGAAAACTAAATGGGCTCATCCACCTCCCCTGGTCTCCCTCAAGAAACGAGCTCTCTCTTAGTCCTCTTTCTCTTCTCTCTTTACGCCCTCCTCCATTCAATATCTCCTCTCTCTCTACTCTCTGTCTCTCATGCATGTTTCTCTCAGTCTCACACCCCTCTCACTCGTTCTCTCTTTCTTTCTCACTGCTCTCTCACACTGTCTCTTACTCCTTTGTCTTTCCTGTCACTCCTCTCTCTCCTCTCTCTTTATTTCTGCATCTCCTCATCCCTTCTCTCTCCACTCCTCTCTCACTTTTCTCTCCCGGAGGGCTCATCAAGCTCAGCCTGGAAGATGAGTGGCCTAAACCAGTCTCCTAGCTGCAGATTGACCATGTCTGGGCTCTGCCTGCGTCAGACTGTCAGCCCTCCCCTTAAGGAGCAAGGATCAGGTCTGCTGCCCTATCGATCCACAGAGCTGCTGTATTCAGGCAGGGGATGATGGCTTTCTGACGGACTGATGGGCTCAAAGCTGTACACTGCCTGATGTGATGCAGTGGGCTGAAGATAAAGTCTCAGATAAGACCGACAGACAGGGGGACGGACACACAGGCAGGCGGACGGACAGGCAGGCAGGCAGGCAGGCAGGCAGGCAGGCAGGCAGGCAGGCAGGCAGGCAGGCAGGCAGGCAGGCAGGCAGACAGAAAAACATACAGGCAGGCATGCAGAGACAGACAGACAGACAAAAAATAGAAAAAGAGAGAGACAGAAAAAAAGACAGACAGACAGACAAGACAGACAAATAGGCAGCCAGGAATCCAGCCAACGCAGCACCGGCTAGGCAGTCAGGCAGCAGCAGGCAAGCAGTGAGCGTCATTACCCTGCCCAAATGGTACTAAGTCTGATTGCTGAAACTTTGGTTCCAAACTTTGTTTACAAGCCGCATAATGTTCAATGTTAATTATCATATATACTATATATATATAATATATTATTTATATATATTATATATATAATATATAAACATATATCTTTTTATTATATTATATGTTATATAGTCCATATGTATATATATAATATATTTATATATATATATACATATATATTATATATATAATATATACATATATAATTACATATTATATTTATATTATTTATTATATTTACTATATATAATTATAATCTGGTTAACCCCTATGATCATTAGTTAACTGTTAATCTCTCTTATGACTAATGTATACAATTATATATGTCATTTCTTGAAAGATGTATTTTATTAACCTCTAATTATTGTACTTCAGTATTTTGTGTATTAAGCCCACATAGGGTTTCTAAATAAAATTATCTGAATGGTTACTCAAAAAATATTAAATTTACAGAGTGTAAACGACTGAGGCAACGATTTCAAACATCTCCTTGCAACTAAACAAAGGAATAAGCAATACCGCTACTCTTTAAATTCAACTATATGTTAACCCAAACCGCCTAATACACTGGTTGTTTTTTTGTATTAAATGACTCTGCGTACATCTGCTAATAGATGAGTGAGAAGTCATTAAAAGAGACAATATTAAAACTAACTCAAAGGGATGTTTCCTGACCGCACAAGTCACATTTCTAAAGGAACTTGAAAATATGACGATGCTCCAGCAAGGCCAATAGTATCGTTAAGGACCCCACACACCCCTCCAACAGCCTCTTCCAGCTACTACCATCAGGTAGACAGTTCCGGAGCATCAGAGCCCGCTCTGCCAGACTGATCAACAGCTTCTTCCCCCAGGCTGTGAGAGACCTGAACTCTTCCGGGTCTCTATGACACCCCACACAATAACTAAGACTATCGGAAAACTTGCACTAGTCACTCACCTACTGCACTATTCACTTTTCATACGCACTGCCGTGTGTACACAAACTGTACTAAAGACTCTGTAATAATATGTATCTTTATACGCTCATATTCTTCGCACATGTACAATACTCTTTGCACATGCACATCGGTAAGTATTCGTACAGTTTGTATAGTTTGTATCCTGTTTAGTTATGTATAGGAAAATTGTTATATTTATTTTAAATGGATTGTTGTTTGCCTGTACTGTTGTATGTCTGTACTTCTGTAGCACCGTGGCTCTGTGAGGCACGGTATTTCGTTCCACTGTATGCACCCGCGAATGGAGCGGAATGACAATAAAGCACAACTTGAACTTGAACTTGAAACTATTAAAAAGTGCAATTTCGAATTAAATACCAAAGATAATGTTTACTAGAGTGCTTAATCCAGTTCATTTGGAAAATGTTCTCAATAGCAACATAATAAAGCTCATTAAAACCTCCTTGCAAATATGAATTACAGAAAAAAGTTCTATATAAATGGTGACGCTTGTTCTTCCATACGAAGTTGAATAAAGTAGAAGAAATCTTTTTGCGAAAACATTTTGGTATGTTTGATACCTACAGGTCTACATTTGTTTGTTCTTCAGTGGGTTTGTGTGGAGACAGGCACCCTCATCAGTCACATGTGAAATGGGTTTTCTATTGCAACATAAGATTGCACTGTGTGCATTTTACAAATAGGATAATCAAGATATGTTACTGCATTACCAACTGGAATACCTTCACTTACAGTAAAAGGATATGGAAAAAGAGCACATATGTCTTACATTTGAAGATAAACCTGAAGCTTCATAAAATTAATGAGACATTCAGTATATTTCTTAACTTAAAGCTCTCAAAAAATAGCTGGGAAACTAGAGAACTGACAGCATATGAGAACATTGAGCATATGAGCATTGAGAACATTCTTTCTTGTCTTAACTTTGATGGGTCATTTTGTGTAGAGCCGTCGTTTGCATGAAGGAAGAAGTAGGAAGGAGAGGATGAGGCAGCAGGAGGAGGAGCAGAAGGAGCATAAGGAGGAGGAGGAGCGGTAAGAGGATAAAGAGGAGGAGGAGCAGCAGGACAGGAGGAGCAGAAAGAGGAGGAGCAGTAGGAGGAGGAGAAGGAGGAGAAGGAGAAGGAGCAGGAGCAGCAGGACAGGAGGAACCGGAGGAGGAGCAGAAGGAGGCGGAGAAGGAGGAGGAGCAGAAGGAGGAGGAGCAGTAGGAGGAGGAGAAGGAGGAGGAGGAGCTGTGAGAGGATAAGGAGGAGGAGCAGAAGGAGACAAAGCAGGAGGCGGAGGAAAAGGAGGTGGAGCAGTAGGAGGAGGAGCAGGACAGGAGGAGGAGAAGGAGGCGGAGAAGTAGGAGGAGGAGCAGGACAGGAGGTGAAGAAGGAGGAGGAGCAGAAGGAGGAGAAGGAGGAGGAGCAGTAGGAGGAGGAACAGAAGTAGGAGGAGAAGGAGCAGGAGCAGCAGGACAGGAGGAACCGGAGGAGGAGCAGAAGGAGGCGGAGAAGGAGGAGGAGCAGAAGGAGGAGGAGCAGAAGGAGGAGGAACACTAGGAGGAGGAGCAGTAGGAGGAGGAGAAGGAGGAGGAAAAGTAGGAGGAGGAGCAGTAGGAGGAGGAGAAGAAGGAGCATAAGGAGGAGGAGCAGTAGGAGGAGGAGCAGTAGGAGGAAGAGCAGCAGGAGGAGGAGAAGGAGTAGGAGCAGTAGGAGGAGTAGAAGGAGTAGGAGCAGTAGGAGGAGGAGAAGGAGGAGGGGCAGTAGGAGGAGGAGAAGGAGGAGGAGGAGCAGTAGGAGGAGGAGCAGTAGGAGGAGGAGCAGTAGGTGGAGGAGAAGGAGTAGGAGCAGTAGGAGGAGCAGAAGGAGGAGGAGCAGTAGGAGACAGAGCAGGAGGAGGAGCAGAAGGAGGAGGAGCAGTAGGAGGAGGAGAAGGAGCAGTAGGAGACAGAGCAGGAGGAGGAGCAGAAGGAGGAGGAGCAGTAGGAGGAGGAGCAGTAGTTTTTGTATGTGTGTGTCTGTGTGTGTCTCTGTTTTTGTGTGTGAGTGTGTGTGCATGAGTGAGAGTGTCTTTGTATGTCTGTGTGTTTATGTGTCTCAGTGAGCTAGGGGGTGATGTGTTTCTTTGCAAATAATTAGTTTTTGTATTGATCTTCAACCTCACTCTCTTTCTCTCTTTGTCTATACATCCCTCTCCATCCTCTTTCTCCCGCTCTTTCTCCCTGTCCATGTATCTCCCTTTCTTTCTGTCTCTGTCTTTTTTCTCTCTCCAATCTCTCTTATCCAACCCTTGTGTCAGTGATCCACAGCAGAGAAGAGAGGAAAGGAAGGCATTGGATAGCAGAGCAGAGCAGAGGGGAGGGGTCGAGAGGAGAGGGGAGGAGGGGTCGACAGGAGAGGGGAGGATTGAGGAGGAAAGGAGGAGAGGGGATGAGAGGAGAGAAGGGGGGGAGGGGAAGAGAGGAGAGGAGGGGAGGAGAGGGGAGAGAACACTTTTTATGACACAAGCAGTAGAAGATTGTACCTGCTGACATGGGAGTTAGCTCCTCTTATAATCATGGTCCAGGCCTGACCCTAACACCACCCTGATCGAGTTCCTTCTGCACTGAAACACACGGATTTACATGCAATTTGATGTTAAATGATTGCGTGTTGTAAAACCAAATTTTTGTCTGTGATATGAGGTGTAATAAGTCTTGATTATCCTTCTGTTCGGAGTATACAGGAGAGGAAAGAGGAGAATGAAGAGGAGAGGAGAGGGAAGGAGAGGAGAGGACAGGAGAGGGGAGGAGAGCTGGAGAGAGGAGAGGACAGGAGAAAGAAGGAGAGGAGAGCTGGAGAGAGGAGATAGCTTGGAGGGAGGAGAGGAGAGCTGGAGTGAGGAGAGGAGAGGGAAGGAGAGCTGGAGGGAGGAGAGGAGAGCTGGAGGGAGAGCTGGAGGGAGGAGAGGAGAGGGGAGAAGAGCTGGAGGGAGGTGAGGAGAGCTGGAGGGAGGAGAGGAGCTTGGAGGGAGGAGAGGAGAGGGAAGGAGAGCTGGAGGGAGGAGAGGAGAGGGGAGGAGAGCTGGAGGGAGGAGAGGAGCTTGGAGGGAGGAGAGGAGAGGAGAGCTGAAGGGAGGAGAGGAGAGCTGGAGAGATGAAAGGCGTTTGGAGAGAGGAGAGGTGTTCACACAGGTTTCTATCTTTTGGAGACCAGAGCCAGCAAGGAGAATGATTCGTAAGGATGACTTGGTCTTTATTACATTTCATCTTGTTTTGTGAGAGGCAAAGGTGACAGGTGTGTGTGAGAATGTGTCTTTGTAGATGTGTGTATTTGTGTGTGAGTGTGTGGGAGCGAGTGTACCTTTCTGGAAACAGCAGCCAACAAGGACCTTATTGATTCTGTCTAGGTTGAACAATGATTCACCTTGTCATCCCCTTGTCATTTGTTTGTCTTCCTCCTACCCAGCTCTGATGTCACTGATAGAAACACTGAAATGTCATTCACACAGACAGCATTTGATGTTTCTGTACTGGGCTGGGCTGTACTATACAAGGCTGTACTATACTGGGCTGTACTATACTGGGCTGTACTATGTTGGGCTGTACTATGCTGGGCTGGGCTGTACTATACTGGATTGCGATGTATAATACTGGGCTGGGGTGTACTATACTGGGGTGTACTATACTGGGCTGATCTGTACGGTACTGTGCTGGGATGTACTATACTGGGCTGTACTATATTGGGGTGTACTATACTAGGCTGTACTGTATTGGGGTGTACTATACTGGGCTGGGTTGGGCTGTACTATACTGGGCTGTATTATGCTAAGCTGTACTATACTGGGCTGGGCTGTACTATACTAGGCTGTACTGTACTGGGCTGTACTATACTGGGTAGGGCTGTACAATACTGGGTAGGGCTGTACTATAGTGGGCTGTACTATGCTGGGCTGTACTATACTGGGCTGGGCTTTACTATACTGGGTTAAGCTGTACTATACTAAGTTGGGCTGTACTATACTGGGCTGTACTGTACTGGGCTGTACTACTAGGTTGGGTTGTACTAAACTGGGCTGTTCTGTACTGGACTGGGCTGTACCGCTCCGTTTGTGAAGAAGAGGGTGTGAAAGTGTGGGGGTTCTGTGACTGTAAAAGACCTTTCGAGAACAGGGAAACAGGAAGTTCTAAAACTATAGGAGCATGTTTTAGAACCAGAGATGGAGGAGTAGAAGGAGATTAGTAGAGGAGGAAGAACTGGGGGAGGAAGCTTGTAGAATTGAGAAGTTTTTCAGTGAGGAGAGATGAAAGGTCATGGGAGATGAGACACCCTGTCAGGATTCTTGCGTTCACACACATCAAACACACATCACACATCACACACAAATGAACTATGAATGTGTAGGCAGCCATGCATATCGTGTTAGCTTCCTAAGAGTATGATGGACAAAGGGCCACTGGACTTGTAGATGTTCAGGGTGGATAGATGGTTGGTTGCAATATCAGGTTTGTGTTTGACGAAGGTAAACGGGACAAGAAGTGAAATCCACAGCAGATGAGAAAAGCCCCAGACACCTAGACAGTCCAGACAACCGTGGACAGCAGCTCTCAGTGAATACAACTTCCCAGATTTGAGTGCTTGATTGAAACTGATCTGGAAGCATGTATGGGGTTTGCAGAGATCTGGAATCATCTACATGAGTTGTAGAGTTCTGGAAGTATGTATGTGGTTTTTAGGGTTATGGAATCATAACACACATTTGAGATGACAGCAGCAGTGTTTGAGTAGTCTAGAGTCAGGGAAGGGTAGGGTCAGGGAAGGGTTAGGGAAGGGTCAAGGCAGGGTCAAGTTAGGGTTAGGCTGGGGTCAGGGTAGGATAGGGTCAGGGTAGGGCAGGGTTAGGGTAGGGTCAGGGAAGGGTCAGGGTAGGGTTGCGGTAGGGTCAGGGTAGAATCAAGGTAGGGTCAGGATAGGGTTAGGGTTTGGGTAGGGTTAGAGTTAGGGTAGGATTAGGGTAGGGTCAGGGAAGAGTCAGGATAGGGTCGGGGTAGGGTAGGGTAGGGTCAGAGAAGGGTCAGGGTAGGGTTGGGATTTGGGTAGGGTTAGAGTTAGGGTAGAATTAGGGTAGGGTCAGGGTAGGGTCAGGGTAGAATCAAAGTAGGGTCCGAGTAGAGTAAGGTCAGGGTAGGATCAGGGTAGGGTCAGATTAGGGTTAGGGTTGGGGTTGGGTTAGAGTTTATGGAGGGACTGTGTGGTTCTTCCAAGGCACGGGCCTTCTATATATAGATATATGTGTATATAGATCTATATATATATATATATAGATATATATATATAGATCTATATACAGTATATACATGTATGAATGTATGGATGCGTGTGGTCTAGGTGTCAGTGTAACAGAATGGGATGTTATGTGTTTTCATTTAGGCCTAGTGATGTTATGGTGTTTAAATGTGTGATCCATTTCCTTTCGGCATGTTTCCGCTGACCACTGGTCCATCCGGACCCCGACTCCACACCAGACACAATGAGGTGGGTGACCGAGTGCTCCTGAAAGTGAATGATGAGTGTAGTGCCCAGGTGTGCCCGTGAAATGTTGGAAATGTGCTGTTTAAGCCTGTTTTCTATTGTGTGCCCTGTTTCCCCTACATAGTGCATGTGACAAAGTGTGCAAGTGATGATGTAAACGGCGTTGGAGGACTGTATGTTGAGGTTGTCCGGGATTGGGGCTGATGTTTTGCTGTGAGGGTTTGTGATGAATTTCCTGTGTCTGTAGTGAACTGCGTGTGGTTTGGGGGCTAGGGGGGGCATATTGCTGAATTTGGTATGTATGAGTATGTCCTTTAAACTTGTATTTTTCCGGTATGGTGAGATGATCCTGTATGGTCCCAACGATAGGTGTGTGGTCCGGATTGTGCTGAAGTTCTGCTTAAAGGTGTGCTGTAGGGGCCGTGTCCTGTGAGAAAAAGGGGTTACCAGGGGGATGATTATGTCTGGTGCCAGGTGGTTGGGATTAGGTAAGGGTTAGATCAAGCTGTCAATATCTATGGTAAATATGTATGTGTGGGAGGGAACAGCTATGGGCTTGATCTTTTCCAAAAAGTGATATGTGTCTTTTAAATAACTGGGGTGCCTAGTGGAGAGGGGGTTGATGTGCTGGTCAATGTACTCTGCAATGTTGTATGATTCACTGTTGCAGTCTGAAACTATAGGTCTGCCGGGAGGAACCTCAAAGGGAACGGTCCAGGTGTCCAGTTCTTTATGGATTTTGGGAAGTAAGTAAAACAGTCTTTGTCGTGGAGTGTCTGGTCCATATAAGAAGTCCCGTTGTTTGGCCGTGATATAGCGTCTGTCATAAAGTGATCTGATGATAGTCCTGAGTTTGGTCTGTGTCTGTGGTTGTATGGTGTCCTGTATGATTTTGTAATGTCTGCTGTTAGATAGTTGTCGGTTTGCTTCAAAAATGTATTGGTGATTATCCAGAATGACGATCTTGGAGCCTTTATCCGCAGGTTTTATGACTATGTGTTGGTTGTTTTTAAGTGCTTGTAGTGCTTCTCTGAGTGTGGTAGTGAGGTTGTCCTGTCTGTCTGTCTGTCTGTCTGTCTGTCTGTCTGTCTGTCTGTCTGTCTGTCTGTCTGTCTGTATGTATGTATGTATGTATGTATGTATGTATGTATGTATGTATGTATGTATGTATGTATGTATGTTGTAGTCCCGTAATGTCCTCCTGTCAGTCCTGATGAAGGTTTGTATATGGCGGTCCACTTGGGAGAGTTTAGGCTCCCAGGTGGAGGGGTTGGTGAATGGTAGGTGGTGGCGGTTGTCCGTGTAGTCAAAATAGTCCAAGATTTTCAGTCGTCTGTGATAGTGGTGAATATCCTTTTGAAGTTCCTCCTGGTCGAATCTGGTGGGGCGTGGAACAAAAGTGAGACCTTTTTCTAAAACCTGTATTTGTGCTGGTGTTAGATGGAATGTTCTGGACAAGTTCATGATGTTGGAGTCTGGTGACAATGTAGTCTGAGAGGGTTGGGAGACGGGTGAAGGGAGGGGGTTAGCTAGGGAACCGGGCCGGGAGGGGTGAACCGTTGTTGGGTGTGGTGAAGAGGATGAGGTGATTGAATCAGTGGAGTCCAGGTTGTGGGTATGGCTTATAGTAAATTTAATTGTGCACACCAGTGTGAAAATATGGCTGCTGCTGTTTCCAGTGTCCAGTGAATGGTGTCCTTGGTGGTGCGGAATGTGTCCTTGGGTATTTAAAAAAGTGTGGGTAAGTGCATACTGACGTATCCGTTCATTATCTTGATAATATGTTTCTGCTGTGGTGTGAGGAGGGCCGAGTGGTTCATGATGGGGATGTAAATGGTGTCGTTGGGGAAAGTGATTTTGGCATCCTTATGCATGCTGGCTAGTTGTTTAAGTGAGGTCTGGTAGGGGTCGTGGTCCTTATTGTTGATGCCCACCGAGAGCACCACCACCTGGGTGTGTGGGTGAACTACTGTTTTCTCGAAAAGTTTTTGAACATGATGGAATGTTGCTCCAGGGCAGCTATCCACTTGCACCCGGGGTTCTGAAAGGGGGGGATTTTGTTCAGATTGGAGTCTCCCATGAAGAGGTTAGGTTTTTTCCCTTTAATTGTCCAGCCCACCTCGTGGGATGGGTAGAATTAAGGTAGGGTCAGGGTAGGGTAGGGTCAGGGTAGGATCAGGGTAGGGTCAGATTAGGGTTAGGGTCAGGGTAGGGTTAGAGTTAGGGTAGGGGTAGGGTAGAGTTAAGGTAGGGTTAGGGTTAGGGTCAGAGTTAGGGTCAGAGTAGAGTTAGGGTAGGGTAGGGTCAGGGTAGTGTAGGTTCAGACTAGGGTTAAATTAGGTTAGGTCAGGGTCAGGGTAGGGTAGGTTCAGACTAGGATAGGGTTGGGTAGGGTCAGGGTTGGGTAGGGTAGGGTTAGGGTCATGGTCAGGGTAGGGTCATGGTTAGACTAGGGTCAGGGTTGGGGTAGGGTAGGGTCAAGGTGGGATAGGGTTAGACTAGGGTTGGGGTCAGACTAGGGTAGGGTCAGGGTAGAGTAGGGTCAGACTAGGGTTAGAGTTAGGGTAGAGTCATACTAGGGTTAGAGTCAGGGTAGGGTCAGACTGGGGTTAGGGTCGGGAAGAGTTAGGGTCAGGGTAGGGTCAGGGTAGGGTCAGACTAGGGTTAGGGTTGGGTTGGGTAAGGTCAGACTAGAGTTAGGGTCATGGTCAGACTAGGGTTAGGGTCATGGTTAGACTAGGGTCAGACTAGGGGTAGGGTAGGGTCAAGGTGGGATAGGGTCAGATTAGGGTTAGGGTCAGGGTAGAGTTAAGGTCAGGGTAGGGTAGGGTCAGACTAGGGGTAGGGTCAAGGTACAGTAGGGTCAGACTAGGGCTAGGGTCAGGGTACAGTAGGGTCAGACTAGGGGTAGGGTCAGACTAGGGGTAGGGTTAGATCTATATTGCATAGATAGAATGTTGTAAAAGATGCTTCCTCTTCCGGACCCAGAGCAGTCAGCCTCATACAGTCATACAGACTTGTCTAGTATCAGGGTTAGGAACTTGTAATTTACCATTAATAAAAACACATACATTTTACACACATCCCCCCATTCTTTCACAAGGTCAGAGGTCAGCAGAGCACTGTCAAGGGACTGTCACTTCAGCTCATATTCATCACCAGTACGATGGGCTATGACACGTACATGAGTTTGTGTGAGGTGAGGGATGTGATGCACAGATTAAGTAGGAGTCAATTATTCTAAACCTTGAAGTTTACACTGAGCTGAAGTCTATGTACTGGAACACTGTCAACACTGCCAATCACTTATGTAAATATTGCATGAAAAGTACAGCGAGAAGGGCTCTCTATAGACTGAGAGATGGAGAGAGGGATGGAAGGAGTGATAGAGAGGGAGAGAAGGGATGGAGTGTGAGAGAAGATGGATGGAGGAATGGAGAGAGAGTAAGATGTTTACAAGCTTTTGAAAATGTATGAGTCGATATAGAAGGGAAAGAGGGAGGGGAGAGATCGAGTGAAGGGGGGAAAGGTGGGAAAGAAGGTGGGAGAGGGGAGGAGAGAGAAAAGAGTATGTGAATCTTGGAGGAGAGGAGACCATGAAAGGGGTTGTATGGTTGGATGAGCTGTCCTTCCAGGCAAGACAGCACCTGGGCCAGGACAGCATCTGGCCAGGACAGCACCTGGCCAGTACAGCATCTGGACCAGGACAACACCTGGGCCAGAACAGCACCTGGGGCAGGACAGCATCTGGAACAGGACAACACCTGGGGCAGGACAACACCTGGGCCAGGACAGCACCTGGCCAGTACAGCATCTGGGCCAGGACAACACCTGGGCCAGAACAGCACCTGGGGCAGGACAGCACCTGGGCCAGAACAGCACCTGGGACAGGACAACACCTGGACAACACCTGGGCCAGGACAGCACCTGGGACAGGACAGCACATGGGCCAGGACAACACCTGGAACAGGACAACACCTGGGGCAGGACAACACCTGGGCCAGGACAGCACCTGTGCCAGGACGATACCTAGGCCAGGACAGCACCTGGGCCAGGACAGCACCTGGCCAGTACAGCATCTGGGCCATGAGATACTTGAGCCAGAACAACACCTGGGCCAGGACATGCATGAGCCAGGACAGAATCTGGGCCAGGACAACACCTGGGCCAGAGCAGCACCTGGGACAGGACAGCACCTGGGCCAGAACAGCACCTGGGACAGGACCACACCGGGGCCAGGACAGCACCTGGGACAGGACAGCACATGGGCCAGGACAACACCTGGAACTGGACAACACCTGGGCCAGGAAAACACCTGGGCCAGGACAGCACTTGTGCCAGGACAACACCTGGGCCAGGATAACACCTGGGGCAGGACAGATGAGGCACCTCACTACACCTGTCTGACTGTCTTGTATCTCTTCCTATATCAATTTTTGTGGGGTGGAGAGGGGAGGAACAGAGTGTAGAGGGGTGGTGGACGGTGGGGAGGGGGCTTGAGGAAGCGGTGGAGGCAAAGAGAGGAAATTAAAAGCCAGAGAGAGATGCTGGACGAAAGGGAAGTTGAGAACATCAAGAATGAACACACATAGAGACACCACACCCAGAGGAATCACACCTTGAGGAATCACATCCAGAGTCACACCTAGAGGAAATAAAAACAAAAAAAGATCTACCGCAAATGGTCAGCTGTCCCTTTTGGAGGGTCAGCTATCTTAAAAGTAATTACACCAGTCTACCACAAACACCCCCATTCCCCCGCCCAAAAACGATTCTCGTAATCAGGAACACTTCAGACTAAATATGTGTGGGGTTGGTGGACAAGGGTGAGCAGGGAGGCGGGGAACAGGGAGTAGAGGAGCAGGGAGGAGGGAAGCAGGGAGGAGGGAAGCAGGGAGGAGAGGAGAAGGGAGGAGAGGAGCAGGGAGGAGAGGAGCAGGGAGGAGAGGAGCAGGGAGGAGAGGAGCAGGGAGGAGAGGAGCAGGGAGGAGAGGAGCAGGAGGAGGGAAGCAGGGAGAAGAGGATCAGGGAGGAGGGAAGCAGGGAGGACAGAACGAGAGGTTAGGGACAGAGGTAAGGATACAATGAGAGAGAAGAGAGGAAAGAAAGACATGCAAAGACAGGAGGAGAGAGAGACATGCAAAGACAGGAGGAGGGAGGAGAGAGACATGCAAAGACAGGAGGGAGAGAAAGACATGCAAAGACAGGAGGAGGGAGGAGAGAGACATGCAAAGACAGGAGGAGAGAAAGACATGCAGACAGGAGGAGAGAGGAGAAAGAAACATGCAAAGACAGGAGGAGAGAGGAGAGAGAGACATGCAAAGACAGGAGGAGGGAGGAGAGAGACATGCAAAGACAGGAGAGAGGAGAGAGACATGCAAAGACAGGAGGAGAGAGGAGAGAGACATGCAAAGACCGGAGGAGAGAGGAGAGAAAGACATGCAAAGACAGGAGGAGGGAGGAGAGAGAGACATGCAAAGACAGGAGGAGAGACAGACATGCAAAGACAGGAGGAGGGAGGAGAGAGAGACATGCAAAGACAGGAGGAGAGAGAGAGACATGCAAAGACAGGAGAAGAGAGGAGAGAGAGACATGCAAATACAGAAGGAGAGAAAGACAAGGAAAGACAGGAGGAGGGAGGAGAGAATTAAACAATGGAGCCAGAGTGAGAGGCAGCTCACTGGGGTAATATGATACTACAAGGCATTGTAGCAATTAGCTAGATGAATGACCATGGTTTTTAATTAGAGAGCCGGGTACGGTGTGTGTGTTAATGGTGTGTGTGTTTGCATGTGTGTGTGCTAATGGTGTGTGTGTTTGCATGTATGTGTATACATGGTCTATTTGTGTGCGTGTGATTGCGTGCATGTGTGGTATACCTTCATTTACATTATTCAACGTGAGCAGACACATTCTGCTGCATAAAAGACCAAGGAGGAGAGAGGATGAGGAAGGGACTGTATGAGGAGCAGAGAAGGAGGATGGAGGGAAGAGGAGGAGAGAGGATGAGGAAGGGACTGCATGAGGAGTAGAGAAGGAGGATGGAGGGAAGAGGAGGAGAGAAGATGAGGAAGGGGCTGCATGAGGAGCAGAGAAGGAGGATGGAGGGAAGAGGAGGAGAGAGGATGAGGAAGGGGCTGTATGAGGAGCAGAGAAGGAGGATGGAGGGAAGAGGAGGAGAGAGGATGAGGAAGGGACTGCATGAGGAGTAGAGAAGGAGGATGGAGGGAAGAGGAGCAGAGAGGATGAGGAGGGGACTGCATGAGGAGCAGAGAAGGAGGATGGAGGGAAGAGGAGAGAGGATGAGGAAGGGGCTGCATGAGGAGCAGAGAAGGAGGATGGAGGGAAAAGGAGGAGAGAGGATGAGGAAGGGGCTGCATGAGGAGCAGAGAAGGAGCAGTGTAGTGATGCGTGCAACACTGAGTAGCAGTATACAGTGCAAGTAGCAATGCAATGATCTGCTTCTCCTCTAACGGGATCCTAAACAGACCATCAAACCATCTCTGGACCGTCCCTGAACATGTTCGTCTCCCCCCTCTTCCACTCTGTCAGTTTGTCATAAATCAAGGGTAAAGGAAGGGCTCACAGTTTGTCAACCTGTATCTACCTGTCTGCCTGTATCTCTATCTGTCTACCTGTATCTACCTGTATCTCTGTTTGTATCTCTGCCTGTATCTCTGCTTGTATCTCCATGTGTATCTCTGCCTGTATCTCTTTTGTATGTCTACCTGTATCTCAGTTTGTATCTCTGCCTGTATCCCTGCCTGTATCTCTACCTGTATCTCTGTTTGTATCGCTGTTTGTATCTCTACCTGTATCTCTTCCTGTATCTCTACCTGTATCTATAACTGTATCTCTGCCTGTATCTCTGCATGTATCTCTACCTGTATATCTGCCTGTATCTCTGCCTGTATCCCTGCCTGTATCTCTGCCTGTATCCCTGCCTGTATCTCTGCCTGTATCTCTACCTGTATTTCTGTTTGTATATCTGCCTGTATCTCTACCTGTATCTCTGTTTGTATCTCTACCTGTATCTCTGTTTGTATCTCTGTGTGTATCTCTGTCTGTATCTCTGCCTCTATCGTTACCTGTACCTCTGCCTGTATCTCTGTTTGTATTGCTGTTTGTATCTCTGCCTGCATCTCTGTTTGTATGTCTACCTGTATCTCTGCCTGCATCTCTGTCTGCATCTTTACCTGTATGTCTGTTTGTATCTCTGCCTGTATCTCTGCCTTTATCCCTGCCTGTATCTCTGCCTGTATCTCTGTTTGTATCTCTGCCAGTATATCTGCCTGTCTACCTTTCTCCTGCTGGATGTTGAGGGTAGCTCTCTGTAAGACAGCGGGCTCACTCTGGAACACATGATGAATATAAGCTGACCTCTGGTGCTACCTGTCAGCCAGCCCTCCAGTCTTCTAGAGACTACTACTAACACCATGGCAACTGTCATTGCCACGGCAACTGTCACCACCACCACAGAGTTCCACACACACCTCAGTACAAAAAACTCACACACACACGTACACATGCACAAACATACACAACCTCCAAAGCTCCACACGCTATGACCTTGAACACCACTATGCAGGGAGAGAGTGAAGGGGAGAGGGAGATGGAGAGACAGGGGGGCGAGAGAGAGATTGAAAGAGAGAAAGGAAGAGAGGGGGAGAGAGTGGGAGGGAGAGAATGAGGGGAAGAGAGAGGGAGAGATGGAAAAAGAGAGACTGGATGTTAAGAGAGATATTGAGCTGGATCAATATCCAGTCTCACATAGTTCGGTCAGAATGTCCTGAATATCAAACAATCACATCAACACAACTATCACTGCAGGTCCATGTATGAGGGTCAAGCACACTTTTCAGAACACTAAGACTGGGACTAAGGCTGGGACTGGGGCTGGGACTGGGACTGAGGCTGGGGCTGGGACTGGGGCTGGGGCTCGGGCTCGGGCTGAGGCTGGGACTGGAGCTGGGGCTGGGGCTGAGGCTGGGACTGGGACTGGGACTGGGACTGGGACTGGGACTGGGACTGAGGCTGGGACTGGGACTGGGACTGGGACTGAGGCTGGGACTGGGCCTGGGGCTGAGGCTGAGGCTGGGACTAGGGCTTGGGCTTGGGCTGGGACTGAGGCTGGGACTGGGGCTGGCGCTGGCGCTGGGGCTGGGGCTGAGGCTGGGGCTGGGACTAGGGCTGAGTGGGACACAAATATAAAACATGGATTCATATTATAAAGGTCTCTGAAGAATGTATTTCTACAAACATAAATAAACCATATCAGTGTTATTAAATTGAATGCCCTCTGCATTAAAGTCTCATTAACAACAACACACTCACAGCATCCTAGCAGACATACATTGATCTTCTCATATTAAATATTGATTTAAGAGTTTTTGAGTTTGCTCCTGGCTTTGGGTAAATTACATTAATCACAAAGTCTGTTAATCTCTGGGAACTAGATATCTGCTACCTGGCACTGATTAATCAGAGCTCATCATCATCACCTTCATCGTCATCATCATCATCATCACTACCACCATCACCACTGCCACCACCATCATTATCATCACCTTCACCTTTCTCATCAACGCCACCATCATCAAAACAAATTTCACCAATTGAATGCAACCCAAAAGATCATAGGATGAAAACCCATCATTTTGCAGACAAACATTTGTTTGATAAACTCATCATAAATCAAACATCTGTGTTGAGTGCTTGACGTTGCCATTTCCAGTCAAACTTCAACATTCAGCCAAAACAATCTATCCCCCTTCTCCCTCTCTCTTTCTCTCCCTGCCTCCCCCTCCCTTGTCACTCTCTCTTTCTCTCCCTGTCTCCCTCCTCTCTCACCCTCTTTCTTTTTCTTTATCCCCGTCTCCCTCCTCTCTCACCCTTCTTTCTCTCTCTTTATTTTCCTGTCTCCCTCCTCTCACCCTTCTTCTCTCTCTTTATCTCCCTGTCTCCCTCTTCTCTCAACCTTCTTTCTCTCGATTTCTCCCCTGTCTCCCTCCTCTCTCACACTTCTTTCTCTCGATTTCTCCCCTGTCTCCCTCCTCTCTCACACTTCTTTCTCTCAATTTCTCCCCTGTCTCCCTCCTCTCTCACACTTCTTTCTCTCGATTTCCCCCTGTCTCCCTCCTCTCTCACCCTTCTTTCTCTCTCTTTCCCCCCTGTCTCCCTCCTATCTCACCCTTCTTTCTCTTGCTTTCCCCCCTGTCTCCCTCCTCTCTCACCCTTCTTTCTCTCACTTTTCCCCATCTCCCCCTCTCTCACTCTTCTAACTCTCTATCACTTTTTCCTAACCTCCCTGCTTTTTAAGCAAACTTAATGCATCCAGAACATCTAAATAGCACTGCATTACCTTGACGTAACCATGGTAGCCACTGAGTGGAGGAGGTCTGAGAGGACGACAGCTAAAGAAACTAGGGTGATGAGGAGAGAGAGAGGGAGAGAAATGGAGGGAGAAAGAGAGTGAGAGAGAAGGAGAGGGAGAGACAAAGAGGAAAAAGAGAGAGAGTCGACAGGCAGTGCAGGGTTCCTAAGGTGTCAGTGGTGATGAATGGAGGCACTAGCAGCTGACCTTGCCACACTAACTTCCTGTCCTCAGGGGCTCACTTCCTGCTAGGGGGTGGCTCAGGGGCACAAGTCCACACTCACCTCTCTATTCCCTCCCTCCCTATCTTTTTCACTCACCTCTCTACTCCCTCCCTCTGTCCTCTCTCTCTACTCCCTCCCTCTGTCCTCTCTCTCTACGTCCTTCCTCCTTCCCTCTCTTTATCACTCACCTCTCTACTCCCTCCCTCTGTCCTCTCTCTCTACTTCCTTCCTCCCTCCCTCTCTTTATCACTCACCTCTCTACTCCCTCCCTCTGTCCTCTCTCTCTACTCCCTCCTTCCCTCTCTTTTTCACTCACCTCTCTACTCCCTCCCTCTGTCCTCTCTTTCTACTTCCTCCCTCTGTCCTCTCTCTCTACTCCCTCCTTCCCTCTCTTTTTCACTCACCTCTTGACTCCCTCCCTCTGTCCTCTCTCTCTACTTCCTCCCTCTGTCCTCTCTCTCTACTCCCTCCTTCCTTATCTTTTTCACTCACCTCTCTACTCCCTCCCTCTGTCCTCTCTCTCTACTCCCTCCCTCTGTCCTCTCTCTCTACTCCCTCCCTCTGTCCTCTCTCACTACTTCCTTCCTCCCTCCCTCTCTTTTTCACTCACCTCTCTACTCCCTCCCTCTCTCTTTCACTCACCTGTCTACTCCTTCTCTCTCTACTCCTCTCTCCTCTCACCTTTTTAGTCCCTCTCCTCTCTACTCCCAGCCTCTCTCTCCTCTCTCTACGCTCTCTCTCCTCCTCTCTCTCCTGTCTCCTCTCTACCCCCTTTTCCTCTCTTCTCCTCTATCTATGTACACTAACTGTTCTCTCTTTCCCTGTACTACACCTAACACTTTCCCACCAATGTACACACACAAACGCACACAGGAACATACACAGTTAACAGTGTGTGTGTGTCATTCACTGTCCCTCAGGTTGTAACATGTTGATACATATTGGGCATCAAGACATGCCGTGTCTCCTTCGCCTTGGAAAGGTTTGACTTTGAGAGGTCATTAAGCACTATGAAATCCAAATTTATAGAATTGGGAGGGATGAGGGAAGGCGAGGTGAAGAGAGAGGGATGGGGATAGAGAGGAGGGTGGGGGAAGGAGAGGTAAAGAGAGAGGGAGGGAGAAAGGTAGGGTATGTGTGTAAAAGAGGTGGTGGTTAGACAGAGAGAGAGGGAAAGAGAGAGAGCGCAGAATAGACGAGTCTCCACAGATGATTCTTCCATCCTGAGCCAGGAATGGACTACCATTACTGGGCTGTTGCATCACTTCTATGACCCAACTATTTTAATCTTTTCCTCTTTGTCTGTTGGTCCTTATGTTCATTCATGTCTGGACTGGTACTGTCTAGCTTGAATGTGTAAAGGTTGAGATAACAGCTGCATTACAGTGAGATAGTAAAGGGAGATAGGGGGACAGAGAGTGAGGGAGAGAGATGGAGAGCAGAGTGGAGAACCGAGAGGAAATTAGGGAGGGGCAAAGAGAGGGAAAGGGAAGGGGGAGGGGCAGGACGTTTCTAGTATGTTCCACAAGTCTGGGCCCTGCAGGAAGAGAACCCAAGCTCAGCAGACCGTGTGAGCTGACCAGATGATGGAGAGGCGTGTGGGAAAGAGACGTCCTGCTCCTGTTAGTCATGAGTCAGGAAGAGGCCTGGTTGACGTCAGTGGATGAGTGAGTATGTTGTTACACATGTAGAGTCTAGATGACGATCACACTCTCTCTAACAACTGTCTAAGCTCTCTCTCAGACCATTTTGTCCACAGCTCTTCCTCTCTCAGCATCTCTCCTCCACCTCCCTCCTTCCCTCCCTCCCGCTCTCCGTCCTTTCTTCCTTCCCTTCCTCTCTCTCTACCTCTGTCCTTCCTTCCCTCATCTTACCCTCCACCTCTCTCCCTCTGTCCCTCCCCCTCTCCATCCCGACTCAGAAGATACAACAGTCAGGATGTTACAGGACAGAAAAACCAGGATGTACAAGTAGGATATCAAAGTCAGAATAGAGGAGAGAGACCAGCTATTCAGAAGATGCAGCCATACAGGAGAGACCAGCTACTTGGACTAGTGATGCAGCCCTGCAGGAGAACAGGAGGTCTTTATTAACTTCTGGGGGTTTTGTCTTGAAGCTAAACTCAGCCCAGGGCTTCACAGATACACATGAGAATAACATCTGTCCTGGGAATATAACGATTTCAACAAAGGTCACCAACTGATGTTTGGTGTGACATTCAACATGGTCTTTCCATTCTGAGGAGGAAGAAGGAGGTGGAAGAGGAAGGAGGAGAAGAGATGAGGAGCCAGAGGAAGAGGAGAGAAAGGAGAGGGAGGGTGTGGAGAGGAGGAGGAGGGTGTGGAGAGGAAGAGGAGGGTGTGGAGAGGAAGAGAAGGGTGTGAAGAGGAGAGGAAGGGCGTGCAGAGGAGGAGTAGGGTATGGAGAGGAGCAGGGTGTGGAGAGGAGGAGGAGGAGAGGGAGGGTGTGGAGAGGAGGAGGCTGTGGAGAGGAGCAGGAGACTGTGAAGAGGAGAGGGAGGGTGTGGAGAGGAGGAGTAGGGGGGGGAGATGAGAGGGAGGGCGTGGAGAGGAGAAGGGTGTGGAGAGGAGCAGGGTGTGGAGAGGAGAGGGAGGGTGTGGAGAGGAAGAGGAGGGTGTGGAGAGGAGAGGGAGGGTGTGAAGAGGAGGAGACTGTGAAATGGAGAGGGAGGGTGTGGAGAGGAGGAGTAGGGTGTGGAGAGGAGCAGGGTGTGGAGAGGAGGAGGGTGTGAAGAGGAGCAAGAGAGTGTGAAGAGGAGAGAGAAGGTGTGGAGAGGAGCAGGATGTGGAGAGGAGGAGCAGGGTGTGGAGAGGAGCAGGAGAGTGTGGAGAGGAGAGGGAGGGTGTGGAGAGGAGGAGTAGGGTGTGGAAAGGAGTAGGGTGTGGAGAGGAGGAGGGTGTGGAGAGGAGGAGGGTGTGGAGAGGAGCAGGGTGTGGAGAGGAGGGAGAGGAGTAGGAGGAAGTAGGAGAGCAGTGAGGACAGTGAAGTCTGAGAGATGACGGGGAGGAGGGAAGCAGGAGGGTATTTATGGAAACATATTTCTACTTAGGCTCTTTTCTGCATGTGGTCTTTCCTCCACCCAACTCTATCTTTCTATCCCTCTCTCCTTGCTCTATCCCTTTCTCTATCCCTCTCTGTCCCTCTCTCCTCGCTCTATCCCTCTCTCTTTCCCTCTCTCCTCGCTCTATCCCACTCTCTATCTCTCTCTATCCCTCTTTCCTCGCTCTATCCCTTTCTCTATCCCTCTCTCCTCGCTTTTTCCCTCTCTCCTTGCTCTATCCCTCTGTCTATCCCTCTCTCTATCCCTCTCTCCTCGCTCTATCCCTTTCTCTATCCCTCTCTCTTTCCCTCTCTCCTCTCTCTATCCCTTGCTCTATCCCTCTCTCCTCGCTCTATCCATCTCTCGTCGCTCTATCCCTCTCTCTATGCCTCTCTCCTCGCTCTATCCCTTTATCCCTCTCTCTATCCCTCTCTCTATCCCTCTCTCCTCGCTCTATCCCTCTCTCCTCACTCTCTCTATCCCTCTCTCCTCTCTCCATCCCTTTCTCTATCCCTCTAACTATCCCTCTCTCGATCCCTCTCTCCTCGCTCTATCTATCCCTCTCTCCTTCTGGCTCATTCTCAATCCCATTTTTTCACACTTTGTCTCTCTTGCCCTCTTTAAATCCTTTTCCAGCCCCCACCCTCAACTTCTCTCCATCTTCCCATCGCTCTCTCTGTCCCTCGCTCTCCCTCCATCCCTCTGTCTGGGCGATTCCTCTTCATGCTCTGTCATATCCAGTCCCTCTCTCTCTGTCTGCGTCTCTCACACTAGGCTGGCAGGGCTTACACACGTCTCTGTGATTGGTCACGATCGTGTTCTCCTCCACTCACAAGACTGTTCAACTCTTCAAATAAACAACTCGACTTGAGATGTTATTATTCTACTGTTCACTGTAGTACTGCAGTTGAGGTGTTATTTTTGGCACAGACCTATTTCAAATCTAAACAATCTACTGATGTGAATCCCTTTTTTTGTAGTTCGTCCCTACCACAGTAGTGTAAAAGCATTTGCCAAGGTAGTCAATGATCTACTGTTGGCCTGTAATACAGACTTTCTGTCCTGGTTGTCTTGGACCGTCAATGATCTACTGTTGGCCCCTAATGCAGACTCTCTGTCCTGGTTGTCTTGGACCGTCAATGATCCACTGTTGGCCCCTAATACAGACTTTCTGTCCTGGTTGTCTTGGACCGTCAATGATCCACTGTTGGCCCCTAATACAGACTCTCTGTCCTGGTTGTCTTGGACCGTCAATGATCTACTGTTGGCCCCTAATACAGACTTTATGTCCTGGTTGTCTTGGACCGTCAATGATCTACTGTCGGCCCCTAATACAGACTCTCTGTCCTGGTTGTCTTGGACCATCAATGATCCACTGTTGGCCCCTAATGCAGACTCTCTGTCCTGGTGTCTTGGACCTTAGTGCAGCATTTGACACAGTGGGTCATCACATTCTCCTGGAATGTAAGGAGAACTATATTGGATAATTGGCTGGGCTCTGGTTGTGTGTTCAGGGTTTTATGGATAGCGAGTGGGCAGGCTGGGCTCTGGTTGTGTGTTCAGGGTTTTATGGATAGGGAGTGGGCAGGCTGGGCTCTGGTTGTGTGTTCAGGGTTTTATGGATAGGGAGTGGGGAGGCTGGGCGCTGATTGTGTTTTCAGGGTTTCATCCAAAACCACACTTTTTAACTTTTGGGACAGGGCTGAGTTCAGAACCACATCCTCACTGATATTGCAACTTTGTGTGTCTAGTAATCCAGAACTCTCCATGACGCACTTCAGATCTAGGCTAATGTACTGTCTGTGTGATGATTTAAGTGTTGTATAATGCTTATTACAATTTTAAATGTACAAAATGAAAACTCTTTATACTGATTGATGTTTTATCTGCACATGTTCATTTTGAAGTTTTTTATAAGCAATGAAGCCACGTGGCAAAAAATATCTGACCACCTACATAGGGTTAGGGTTATCTGGTAACCTACATACAGACTTGATCAGGGTTATCTGGTAACCTACATACGGACATGATTAGGGTTATCTGATAACCTACACGCAGACTTGATTAGGGTTATCTGATAACCTGCATGCAGACTCGATTAGGGTTTTCTGGTAACCTAAATGCAGGCTTGATTATGGATATCTGATAACCTACATGCAGACTTGATTAGGGTTATCTGGTAACCTACATATAGACTTGCTTAGGGTTATCTGGTAAACTACATACAGGCTTGATTAGGGTTATCTAATAACCTACATAACATACAGGCTTGATTAGGGATATCTGATATCCTGTATACAGATTTGATTATGGATATCTGATAACCTACATTCAGACTTGATTAGGGATATCAGATAACGTACATGCAGGCTTGAATAGGGATATCTGATAACCTACATGAAGCCTTGATTAAAATCGATAAATATTTTGGTGTTGAGTGAGCATTACTGAAAGCCTGGAAAGTTTTAAAATGCGCAGCATGAGCTTGGCTGTACTGATGCATTGATTATGATATTTAACATCCATTAAAGCACTGAAGTTATGATGTCTGCAGTAGTTTTTATCTTTTGTAGTATAGACACCATGTACTGTATTGTAGACACCATGTACTGTAGTGTAGACACGTACTGTAGTATAGACACCATTTACCGTAGTATAGATACCATCTTCTCACCTCTGGTGCACGATCAATGGTACAGGGCATCTATCTATCCACATCTATTAAAAGTTTACACATACACACAAACATTCTTCATAATAATATTCTTCATACACTGAAAAACACTTCCTTAATATTGTATTGGTTTATTGATTTAATTGTTCAAAACTATTTTCATAATAAATTGTACTTTGACATCAATAAAGAATTGTCACATTTGAACATAAAATACAGTAAAAAAAAAGATCACAGGTTGACCTAAAGAAGGTGGAACTAGTAGGAGGTGTTCACGTTTCAGGTGATGCAGAATGACAGACAGGCACACCTGTTCCCCTCTTGTCCAACCAGCGCCCTCCCTCTTTCTCCCTATCTTTTGCCTCTGTCTCCCTCTGCATATCTATGTCTATCTCTCACACACACCCACACTCAGTAGGTATCCACTTGGGAACACTTGTGTAGGTAAATCATCACCATAATCATCATCAGTTATATTTACCATCATCACCATCTCCATCATAGTAATATTTAACACCACCATCATCTCCATCATAGTTATATTTAACACCACCATCATCTCCATCATCTCCATCATAGTTATATTTAACACCACAATCATCTGCATCATAGTTATATTTACACCTCCATCACACCACCATCATCTCCATCATAGTTGTATTTAACACCACCATCATCCCATCATAGTTGTATTTAACACCACCATCATCTCCATGATAGTTGTATTTAACACCACCATCATCTCCATGATAGTTGTATTTAACACCACCATCATCTCCATCATAGTTGTATTTAACACCACCATCATCTCCATCATAGTTGTATTTAACACCACCATCATGTCCATCATCTGCATCATAGTTATATTTCACACCACCATCATCTGCATCATAGTTATATTTAACACCTCCATCACACCACCATCATCCGCAGCATAGTTATATTTAACACCACCATAATCTCCATCATATCCATCATAGTTGTATTTAACACCACCATCATCTCCATCATCTGCATCATAGTTATATTTCACACCACCATCATCTCCATCATCTCCATCATAGTTATATTTAACACCACCATCATCTCCATCATAGTTGTATTTAACACCACCATCATCTCCATCGTAGTTATATTTAACACCACCATCATGTCCATCATCTCCATCATAGTTATATTTAACACCACCATCATCTCCATCATAGTTATACTTAACACCACCATCATCTCCACCTCAGCAGCAGCTGTTGTCTCGGCTCAGTATGAGGTGTAGGCAGTGACGCCACCAGCGTCCTGGAAACAAACGCCATCTCAAATGTCTGTCTTTGGCCACAACACGTTTAGCACACTTAGGGCAGGCTTAGGACAAGGTACGCTATAACTAGGTCAGGTCTCATGTTGGCTCAGTATAAAAACTAAACATCCTAGCATGTAGAATGGAGGAACAGTCAAAAAGACCCAACTGAAAAGTAAATGGAAGATGTCATCATAAAACCTTATATCAAGCGACACTTAGAACATTTAATTATATTTTTTGTTTAATTATTTAAATGTTTGTAAAAAATTGGATTTTGGGGGGAGCAGATATAGTTCTCATCACAGAGTCTGTAAAACAAGCAGAGAGAAGCACAGAGAGATGAGGGGCATGGAGGAGACTGGAGCCTGGTGACTGGAGCCTGGAGACTGGAGCCTTGAGACTGGGTGCATGTCTGTCCATTCAGCACCAGAAAGCAGGTTCAAGATCAGGGAGATGATCCAGGGAGATGATCCAGGGAGCAGAAACAGGGAGATGATCCAGGGAGTAGAAACAGGGAGATGATCCAGGGAGATGATCCAGGGAGCAGAACCAGGGAGATGATCCAGGGAGCAGACCCAGTGAGATGATTCAGGGAGATGATCCAGGGAGCAGGCCCAGGGAGCAGAACCAGGGAGATGATCCAGGGAGCAGAACCAGGGAGATGATTCAGGGAGATGATCCAGGGAGCAGAACCAGGGAGCAGAACCAGGGAAATGGTCCAGGGAGCAGAACCAGGGAGATGATCCAGGGAGCAGGCCCAGGGAGCAGGCCCAGGGAGATGATCCAGGGAGCAGAACCAGGGAGATGGTCCAGGCAGCAGGTCCAGGGAGCAGGTCCAGGCAGCAGGTTCAGACCATCTGCTCTCTCCAGGTCAGGCTGCCCTCAGGAGTCTCTGCCGCAAGGAAAAGTGTAAATACTTCTAGAAAAGCCAGCTTCTGTCTCTTTGTCATTCTCCTCTCTTCTCCTTTTCCTCTTCATATCACATCCTACGGTATCTCCTCCCTCACCTCACCTCCTGTCTCCTCCCTCACCTCCGTCCTATCTCCTCCCTCCTCCGGCCTCCTCTGTGTTTCTCCTCTGGTCTGCTAAGTTTCTGTGTTTGCTTGTTGATGCTGTTGTTCTAGACAAGGTCCTGGGTACACAAACTGTCAGTCAACACACTGACATATAGGGAGGTTCACTCAAAATGTCCTCTCCTCCCTTCTCTCCAGAGTCTAGAGAGAGAGAGAGGGAGGGAAAAAGAGAGGGCGCAAGGGAGGGGGACAGAGAGGGAAAGAGAAATACATGGAAGGAGATAGACAGAGAGATGGCACTGTTTAGGGGCAGTGAGTCAGTGGAGGGAGTCATGCTGTCTGCTCCTCAAACGTCTTGTGACCTCCATGTGCCATATCCCACAATCCTCTGTGGTCTTGTACCACCACACAGGAAATTGTCCCTCCAGATCCTCAGTGTTGCAAAGTACCGCCGCTCCTCAGGTCCCAAATTAAGACTTAATATAGTAGAGTTCAGTTAGAAGTGACTATACAGGTGTGTCCTCGCACCTGTCTCTGCAGCAGAGTTCAGAGACGAGGAGCAGCCAATCACACGTAGTACTCCTTGTCTTTGTTCTTCTTGCCCTTCCCCCCTGTCTTGGCGGCCATGTTGGCAGGCTTCTCCTTCAGCGTGGCACCGTTGGCCTGGGCAGAGTTGCTAATGTAGTTGCGGCTCTCGTCTACCTGGTAGGAGCCCTCGTCTCGGTTGCGGTACTTGTACATGGCATAGAGCAGGATGAGGATGCAGAGGGCGGCGGCCGCTACGATGCCCACCACCATGCCTGTGGTGCTGCTGCTCTCCCGGAACACCTCCGAGGGTCCTGGGTACTCTTTGGGGGGGGCGCCTGTGGGGCTGGCTGTGGGGGGAGATAACATTAGTTTCAGTCAATGGTAGAAAGCATGACAAACACTAGTGTTGATTAAAGCAGCACATCGCTGTCTCTCCACACACACACACACACACACACACACACACACACACACTGCAACAGTATAACCAAGGTCTCTGAAAGTTTCAACAAGTTAAATGTAACACTTTTTAAGAGTAATTTCACGTCCTTCCTAGCAAACAAAGGATATGAAGTCAAATCAATTGTCCCAAAATTACATGCAGAGTACATGAATGTATTCATGTGTTTTTAATGTGGCTGAATGTTTTTCTGACTTTCCACGTGACTCTAAGTCTTTTATACCCTAAGAACCTAATTAGAGCATGTTCTTGCACAAAGTGCAGTGGGCATCAAATTAGTTATGTTCACCAGGCTTCAACCAATGACTAAATATCACATATAATCAAATGCACTTTTGAGTTTAAATCATAAATTAATACTTTTTATGACATTTGACGGCCTAACATTCTGATAATTTAATTTGAGACATTTTAAAACTTTTTTGTGCAGTGGAAACATGCATACACCAACTGCAACAGGAACACAAACAAACACAAACAGACACATGGCAGACAGCAGGACTTCACATCCTCCAGCTTTCAGTGAGCACCACAATGCCAGAGCTACAGGCTGCAGAGCTGCAGAGCTACTGGCTGCAGAGCTGCAGGCTAAAGATACAGGCTGCAGAGACACAGGCTGCAGAGCTGCAGATACAGGCTGCAGAGATACAGGCTGCAGGGACATATGCTGCAGAGACACATACTGCAGAGATACAGGCTGCAGAGACATATGCTGCAGAGACACAGGCTGCAGAGCTACAGGCTGCAGAGGTACATGCTACAGAAATACAGGCTACAGAAATACAGGCTGCAGATACAGGCTGCAGAGATACAGGCTGCAGGGACACGGGCTGCAGAGATACAGAGATACAGGCTGCAGATACAGGCTGCAGAGATACAGGCTGCAGAGACATATGCTGCAGAGACACATACTGCAGAGATACAGGCTGCAGAGACATATGCTGCAAAGACACAGACTTCAGAGACATGGGCTGCAGAGCTACATGCTGCAGAGATACAGGCTGCAGTGCTGCAGATATGCAGGCTGCAGAGGTACAGACTGCAAATATAGAGGCTGTGGAGCTACAGAGAGATAGGCTCTCTGTAGAGAGCCTATCTCTCTGTAGAGAGACAGCATCCCAGGCTTGGGACAGGGACGTGGGAAGCTCAGCCGAACAGTGTACAGCTTAACATCATGGAGTTGTACGTTCAAACCTCCCCATGAATGATGATCTGGATGAAAGTGTCTTCTACATGAACAGATTATTATCATGACAGCCAGTTAATAGCAGGGCACATTGACAACAGACTGAGTAGAGCTCTGATATAATCCAGTCTCTTTTATTTTAGATTGCCACTCAGATCACTGTCACACTGCCACCCCTCCTCCCCTCTGCCTCTCCCTCCTCTGTGCTGCCTCATTCCTTCTCTCTCCCCCTCTCACCTCTGCCTCAGCCCTCCTACCTCTCCAGCTTTTCTCCCTCCCCCCTCTTCTCATTTGCCTCACCCCTCCTCTCTCCTCTGCCTTCTGTCTCCCTTCCTGTCCCCCCTCTTCTTCCTCACCCCTCCTCTCCCCTAACAAGCTAATAAAGCTAGCCCCACAAAGCTAGCAGTGCGGTCATGGCTAGCTAAGCTAACAAAGCTAATGCCACCAAAGCTAGCTGTAGCCAAGGACACAGAGGAAAAGAGTGAGCTGAAGGGGGACAGAGTGTGACTGAGCGTTGCAGCAGATTAGCTTGAGCAGTGACAAGACCACTTATCCTCTGAGACAGGTGTGAAGAAAGCTCTCACCCTACAGGCACAAGCTTCTGACAACAGTCCCCCTCATCTCCCCCCTGCTAACACTGGCTGCAGCGCTTCACAGATAGCTGCTTTTGTAAGCACAATTCATTGTACAGGGTCACATAAGCCAAAACACAGATAACACATGTTGGCTGGTTGAACAAGGGCAAGAGAGCAAGAGGCAAAGAGAGACAAAGGGAGTGAGGAGAGGCAGAAAGAGAAAGACAAAGGGAGTGAGGCAGAAAGAAAGAGATAAAGAGGGTGAGGAGAGGTAGAGAGAGAGAGACAAAGGGAGTGAGGAGAGGCAGAAAGAGAGAGACAAAGTGAGTGAGGAGAGGCAGAAAGAGAGAGACAAAGAGGGTGAGGAGAGGCAGAGAGAGACAAAGGGAATGAGGAGAGGCAGAGAGAGACAAAGGGAGTGAGGAGAGGCAGAGAGAGACAAAGGGAGTGAGGAGAGGCAGAAAGAGAGAGACAAAGAGGGTGAGGAGAGGCAGAGAGAGACAAAGGGAATGAGGAGAGGCACAGAGAGACAAAGGGAGTGAGGAGAGGCAGAAAGAGAGAGACAAAGAGGGTGAGGCAGACACAGTCACACATCCTTCCCCTGACCTTCTTTGTCTTTGCATGGCTCACCTTTCCCCCCCAACATGCCCTCACCTCCCCAAGGCCTCTGTTTGACAGCAGCCCCCTTACCTGTCAAGCTCTGTTTACCTCCCTACCACCTCCCACCCTCCCTCTTTACATCTCCCTTTGCATACCACCTTCCCTCTCTACCTCCCAGCCTTCCTAGACACCTTCTCTATGTTCCCCGCCCACATTCCTCCCTTCTCCCCTCCCAGGAGGGTTATCTGGAGGGTGTCGTGTTTCTCAACCAGTGTCCCAGCATGCACCTGGCTGTGTGTCATTCAGATGTCCATCACAGAAGAGTGGGAGGCCACATAAATGGCAGAGAGAGAAATGGGGCCTGAAACAAGAGTTTAAAATGATGGCCGCTCTCATGAAGTCTACTCAAGTGTACCCAGGGGTGAAATTAGATGGAGAGAGAATGACCTAAAAGTGGCGCCTGCCTTTATAGTCAAGCAGCAGGGAGGGTTCCTGTCCCCTGTAGAACAGCCTGTCTGCTCGGGGGACAGAGAGGAGGGAGGGGGGAGGAGAGAAAGAACAGCCTGGCTGCTCTCACCTGGTGGCTGGGGGCACAGGGAAGAGGAGGAGGGGGGAGGTAGAGGGATAGAAGGGTGGAGAGAAGACAGAAGGGAGAGGGAGAAGTAGGAGCTGCTTTACAGGATATGGAGAGACTAGGAGGAGTGTGCACCCCCCACCCCCCCCCCCCCCCCCAACCGACCGACACAAGTCTGCATGGAGGTGGAGGGTTTCCCTGTCTGCTGGGCCGGATCATGTGTTGGGGATTTGCGTTGAGGTGGGAGGGGAGAGGGCCAGGAGACATGGGAGGGGTGTTCCAGGTGAGCTGAGGCGTGAAGCAGAGGAACAAAACTAGCAGAGCTAGTTAGAGTGTAATAAAGATGCATGTGTGAGTCTGCTGGTGGGCAGGAGCCGTGTGACCATTTACACACTCTGACACACTATGTGAGCTGCTGAACACTTACTGTGTGTTGTTTTATGTGAGTGCCAATCTTAGATGGCTAGCTCACTGACACAGTGCTGTAACCCCACTAGTTTGCAGTTATACTGGCTACTCATAACCTTCCATCAACTGCAGTTGTTCTTTCTTCAGTCTCAGGTTAGCAGAAAGACCGGTTGTCAGACAGATAGGTTATCAAATGGACAGACAGGTAGGCAGATAGACAGGTTAACAGATGGACAGGTTAGTAGATAGACAGACAGACAGGCAGGCAGGCAGGCAGGCAGGTAGGCAGGCATGGAGGCAGGCAGGCAGGCAGGCAGGTAGGCAGGCAGGCAGGCAGGCAGGCAGGCAGGCAGGCAGGCAGGCAGGCAGACAGACAGACAGACAGACAGACAGACAGAGAGGTGGCTTAGCAGAAAGACAGACAGGTTTATGAGACAGACAGAAAGATAGATGAGTTAGCAGACAGACATGTACACAGACAGGTTATCAGACATATAGACGGGTTAGCAGACAGACAGATGGGTTGGCAGACGTACAGATGAGTTAGCAGACAGACGGGCTAGCAGACAGATGGACAGGTTAGCAGACAGGCGGGCTAGCAGATAGACAGGTTTACAGTAACATTCATCAGCCTACTCTTGTTTATTAACACTGTCCATCTGTAATGTGGAGGCAGGCCTTCTCCTTCTGCAAACTGGCAGGACGCAAGGGTAAGGGTAAGTATGTGTGCGTGCCTGCCCAGTGTGTGTGTGAAGGACAGTGTGTGTGTGAGTGTGCGCACCGTGTGTGTGAGTGTGTGCAGGTTAGAGCCTGTGTGTGACTGAGAGTGAGTGTTTGTGTGCATGCAGGTTAGAGCGTGTGTGTGACTGAGACTGAATGTGTGTGCGTGCAGGTTAGAGCGTGTGTGTGACTGAGACTGAACGTGTGTGTGCAGGTTAGAGCGTATGTGTGACTGAAACTGAGTGTGTGAGTGTGTGTGAGTGCAGGTTAGAGTGTGTTTATGACTGAGAGTGTGTGTATGCGTGCAGGTTAAAGCATGTGTGTGACTGAGAGTGAATGTGTGTGCGTGGAGGTTAGAGCGTGTGTGTGACTGAGACTGAGTGTGGGTGTGCAGGTTAGAGCGTGTGTGTGACTGACACTGGGTGTGTGTGCTTGCAGGTTAGAGCGTGTGTGTGACTGAGACTGAGTGTGAGTGTGTGTGCAGGTTAGAGCGTGTGAGAGACTGAGAGTGAGTGTGTGTGTGTGCAGGTTAGAGCGTGTGTGTGACTGAGTGTGTGTGTGTGCAGGTTAGAGCGTGTGTGTGACTGAGAGTGAGTGTGAGTGTGTGTGCATTTTAGAGTGTGTGAGAGACTGAGAGTGTGTGTGTGCGTGCAGGTTAGAGCGTGTGTGTGACTGAGAGTGTGTGTGTGTGCATGCAGGTTAGAGCGTGTGTCTGACTGAGAGTGAGAGTGTGCAGGTTAGAGCGTGTGTGTGACTGAGAGTGTGTGTGTGTGCAGGTTAGAGCGTGTGAGAGACTGAGAATGAGTGTGTGTGTGTGCAGGTTAGAGCGTGTGTGTGACTGAGACTGACTGTGTGTGTGTGCAGGTTAGAGTGTGTGTGTGACTGAGAGTGAGTGTGTGTGTGTGTGTGTGCAGGTTAGAGCGTGTGTGTGACTGAGAGTGAATGTGTCTGTGCAGGTTAGAGAGTGTGTGTGACTGAGAGTGAGTGTGTGTGCGTGCTGGTTAGAGCGTGTGTGTGACTGACACTGCGTGTGTGTGCATGCAGGTTAGAGCGTGTGTGTGACTGAGAGTGAGTGTGTGCAGGTTAGAGCGTGTGTGTGACTGAGAGTGTGTGTGTGTGCAGGTTAGAGCGTGTGAGAGACTGAGATTGAGTGTGTGTGTGTGCAGGTTAGAGCGTGTGTGTGACTGAGACTGACTGTGTGTGTGTGCAGGTTAGAGCGTGTGTGTGACTGAGAGTGAGTGTGTGTGTATGTAAGTTAGAGAGTGTGTGTGTGTGACTGAGAGTGAATGTGTGTGTGTGTGCAGGTTAGAGCGTGTGTGTGACTGAGAGTGAGTGTGTGTGTGTGTGTGTGCAGGTTAGAGCGTGTGAGAGACTGAAAGTGAGTGTGTGCGTGTGCAGGTTAGAGCGTGTGAGTGACTGAGAGTGTGTGTGTGCATGCAGGTTAGAGCGTGTGTATGACTGAAAGTGTGTGTGTGTGTGCGTGTGTGCGTGCAGGTTAGAACTTGTGTGTGACTGAGAGTGAATGTGTGTGTGTGCAGGTTAGAGCATGTGTGTGACTGAGAGTGTGTGTGTGCAGGTTAGAGCGTGTGTGTGACTGAGAGTGTGTGTGTGCGTTAGCTTGAGGGAGGCAGATGGAAGGCTGAAGGAAGGCATGGGGGAGGTGTGCACTCACAGACAAACACGCCCAGTCCCACGCTAATGCAATAATATGTTCATTTATCCAAAGCAACGTACAGACGGGACCTCCTGATTTGTTGTCAGACACTCCAGCCATTGAGCCATACATCCAAGTTCTGACACACACACACGCACACACAGACTCTCTCTCTCTCTCTCTCTCTCTCTCTCTCTCTCTCTCTCTCTCACACACACACACACACACTTACACACACACACTACAGACACACTGCACTACAGACACATGCACTACAGACGTGCACACACACAAACACACACACTGCACACTCCAGCCACTGAGCCATACATCCTGGTTCTGACACACACACACTGCACACACACCACACACATTACAGACAATGACCACACACACTACAGACACACACACACACTACAGACGCGCACAAACACACACACACTGCACACTCCAGCCACTGAGCAATACATCCTGGTTCTGACACACACACACACACACACTGCACTCACACCACACACACTACAGACAATGACCACACACACTACATACGCACACACACACACACTGGAGACGCACACACACACACATTACAGACACACACTACAGACACTGAGCTGTACTGATCCCATGTTCTGCAGAGGCTCAGAAGAGGAAACAGGATACACCTAGCATGACTGCTGATCGTAAGTGATAATGACCGCTAGGGCTGATCATAAGTAATAATGACTGCTAGGGCTGATCATAATTAATAATGACGGCTACGGCTGATCATAAGTAATAATGACTGCTAGGGCTGATCATAAGTAATAATGACCGCTAGGGCTGATCATAAGTAATAATGACTGCTAGGGCTGATCATAAGTAATAATGACCGCTAGGGCTGATCATAAGTAATAATGACCGCTAGGGCTGATCATAAGTAATAATGACTGCTACGGCTGATCATAAGTAATAATGACTGCTAGGGCTGATCATAAGTAATAATGACCGCTACGGCTGATCATAAGTAATAATGACTGCTAGGGCTGATCATAAGTAATAATGACCGCTAGGGCTGATCATAAGTAATAATGGTATGTTTTTTATTTATTTACCTTTCTTATAGTCAGAGCAGTGTAATTGCTTGACTTGATAATAAGATTTGTGTGTCATAAGGACCTTTTCAAATCATGGAAACTGTCATGATGTATTGAATTTAACGCGCAGGTTTTTAATTATCTGCCGGACAAATATAATTCGTTAATGTGCTCCTTCTATCCTACTCAATTTATGTTGGCTGGTTTAGATCCTGTTTAAAAATGACCCAAATATTACCTTAAGACAAACAAAGATGAAGGAATAATTTCAGTTTCTTCTACTGAGCTCAACAGTCCTGATGCGTGGCCACAAAAAGATGAACAAACCGCTCATAAATGACACATTACTACGAAATACCTCAGACAGTATCTTCAGACTCCCTGGTCCCTCTACCAACCAGAAGATGATTCAAAAACCTATGCATCATGGCTAAACTCAGCAAGGTCTACAGAGGAAAGCTGGCAAAGCGGACATGAGTGCTGCTGCAGCTGTGTACGTTGACTCAAACAAATGTTGAAATGCAAATGGATTTAAAATCAAATATGTCAAATGCAATATATCTCCCTCTTTTTTGCACTTCTCCTTATTTCGCTCAAAGACTAACAACACAATGTAGCTTTTTTGATTTGATTGAATTTTCTTTTTTTTTTACTAACGTTCCTCGACTTTATATCACTAAACCAATCTGTATTTGAATCCTTGGCACATCCAAAATAGACATGAAACTGTGGGGGGAAAAAAAACAAAAAAAACACATGATGGTAAGGGGGGTCAATGACAATCTGAGGTTGGGCAGTGTCTTTTCTGAACCCTAAGCTATAAAGATTATTCAGTGCATAGTGACTGGATGTGTACTTTTGTGACAGCACTGACACTTCAGTGTTTACACAAACAGAGCCAATTCTAGAGAAATAAAACACATTAAGCACAAAACCAAGCAATTCACAAGCATGTATTGAACGGCGGATATTGTTCCGAACGGTTCAATAATATATTGTAAATGGTGGCATTCCTAGTACACACACACACGCACACAACTAAACATGTGGTCTCTGGTCCTCCAGTCAGACTGACATCCCTGCCTTCGCTACCACAGAGAGATCGGGAGACTTTAGCTTTGATTGAAATAAATGGTGCAGTTTGCCTCCAATCTCAAAGCAATTTCACTATCTCATTCCCTATGGACAACACTCTGCAGCATGCTAGTGTGTGTTTGCATGTGCTTTTAGTGTGTGTGTTGTAAAAAGAATTAAGATGTCCTGTGCATCAGTAGTATTGTGTCATTGGTCTTTTTTGAGCATCAAGACAGTGTGAGGACAGGAGGATGTGAGAACAGTGTGAGGACAGGACAATGTGAGGACAAGACAGTGTGAGAACACTGTGAGGACAAGATAGTGTGAGGACAGGACAGTGTGAGAACACTGTGAGGACAAGATAGTGTGAGGACAGGACAGTGTGGGGACAGGAAGGTGTGAGGACAGAGTGAGGACAGTGTGCGGACAGGACAGTGTGAGGATAGGAAGGTGCGAGGACAGTGTGAGGACAGTGTGCGAACAGTGTGCAGACAGGACAGTGTGAGGACAGAAAGGTGTGAGGACAGTGTGAGGACAGGATGGACACATCCAGTCAGATAAGGAGAATAAAAGGATGACTAACCTAACCCACCTGAGCTCGGCTCACACGGTTCAATGTCTTCATCATCACTTGAACACTCGCCTGATGCCCCCAGCAGGTCATCAGTGGTCTGCAGCAGAGACAGAGGAGGGAGAGAGGTTAGAAAACAGAACCAGAGTGAGAGTAGAGGTGTAAGAGACAGAGGGGGGAACCTCTAAATGTATCAGTCAACCATCATGCATGGACGCCATGGCAACAGCAGGTTGTGATTTCGAAGTGTCACGCACACATACACTGACACAAACACACTCACACAGACACACACTTACATGCACACACAAACACACACACACACACACACTGACACAAACACACACACACACTGACACAAACATACACACACACACACACACACACAGAGAGACACACACAAACTCACACGCACACACACACACACATACAAACTCACGCACTCACTCACACACACTGACACATTCACACACACATTCACGCACACTCACACACGCTAAGAAAGTGGACCGCTGTGAGAGAGAAAGACGAGAGCAGACCAGTGGTCTGAATCGATATAATTCATAAAAACAGCAAATAAACAGACTGGATCTGTTTTTTGTCTTTGTGAAGCCCCTGCACTGACAGAAGGAGCCTGCGACCCCCCCCCCCCCCTCCATGGTCCTGCTCTAGGCCACCAAGCCAGACAGCTGTGAAGGTGCTTTGATAAAAAGCATACTTGTATCTACACACATATAGTAATAACACACTCTCTACACTTCTCATTTTCTGGGTCGCTGTGTGTATATATATTTGTTCCATTCACCTGTGCATGCATGTGTATGTGCATGTGTGTATGCATGTGCATGTGTGTGTGTGCATGTGCGTGTGCATGTGTATGTGTGTGTATGTGCATGTGTGTGTGCATGAGTGTGTGAGTGTGTGTAAATGTACGTGTGTGTGTTTGTGTGTGTGTATGTGACTGTAAGTGTATGTATGCGTGTGTATATGTGTATCTGTGTGTATGCGTGCGTGTATGCATGTGCGTGTGTGTATGTGTGTGTGTGTTTGTATGTGCGTGTATGTGTATGTGTGTGCATGTGCATGTGTGTATGTGCATGTGTGTGCATGTGCATGTGTGTGTATGTGCATGTGTGGATGTGTGTGTATGTGCATGTGTGTGTATGTGTGTGCATGTGTGTGTCCAGACTGAGCAGGACCAGAGCACAAGTGAAGACGGTAGTCCCACTTCAGGTTTGATGAATCGTCCAGATGATACAATAGTGACGTCCAGAGACAGACAGGTCTGTCCACTGCTCTCATTACTATCGACTGGTCAGGAGCCAGTAGCGATGATGTCACCCCTCCACCCAGTCACACTGTGTCAGTGACTGTGACATCATTGACAGGAGAGGATGAGAGGAGAGGATGAGGGCAGAGGTGAGAGGATGAGGGGAGGATGAGGGGAGAGGATAAGAGGATAATGGAAGGATGAGGGGACATGATGATGGAATGATAAGGGGAAAAGATGAGGGGAGGATGAGGGGAGAGGTGAGAGGATGATGGAAGAATGAGGGAAGAGGATGATGGAAGGATGAGGGGACAGGATGAGGGGAGGATAGGGGGAAAGATGAGGGGAGAGGAGAGGTAGATGCTGCAGAGGCACTATCATTCTGACACTCCTGTGCGGGAAAGCTTAACACTATCCTCCAACCTGGCTCACACTACCTGTCTGTCTACCTTCCTCGTCCTCTCTCTCCTTCTATCTATCCCTGCCTCGCACCCTCTCCCTTCCTCGTCCTCTCTCTCCTTCTATCTATCACTGCCTCACACCCACTCCCTTCCTCTCTTCCTCCCTCCTACCCTTTCTTTCTCCCTCTTACTTCCTCCCCCTCATTCTCCCTTTTCCTTCCTCCCCCTCATCCTCCCTCCATCTCCTTCTCCCTGCCTCTTCCCTTCTCCCTCCCTGCTTCACTCCCTCTCCCTCTCACCCCTGTGACACATTCAGAGAGACAGAAACAGACAGAGACAGATACAGAGAGAGAGACAGAGCTATCTATCACTAATGATCTGTTTGGCCCATATTCTGTTCTCTTGTCTTAATGTATAAACAATCAAACCTGTAAGCGTGTTAACACTGCAGTCTTAGGCAAAGCTCCTGAAAATCTAACTATCCCCCACCCTCTATCTCTCATTTCTCTGTCTCACACTCCCTCCCCTTCCCTAGGGCTGAAACTCTGTCAGTGCAAAGACAATGGAAAGAAGAATAAAGGAGAGATGAAGGGAGGGAGGGATGGATGACAATGGACTGGCTGGTTGACTGGCTTGATGACTGCCTGGTCGATTGGTTGGCTGACTGACTGCATGGCTGGTTAGCTAGCTGACTGCATGGCTGGTTGGCTGTCTGACAGGCTGGCTAGTTGGCTGTCTGACAGGCTGGCTAGTTGGCTAGCTGACTGGTTTCTTGGCAAGCTGGCTGGTTGGCTGGCTTGAGACACATTCCTGTGACGACCTCTCTGCTGGTGTCTAAAGAGCTCTTTCTACTCTCCTCTCTCTGTCTCTCTGCCCTCTCTATTTTCTGTCTCTCCTCTATCTCTCTCCTCTCTCCGTCTCTCTGCCCTCTCTACTCTCTGTCTCTCCTCTATCTCTCTCCTCTCTCTGTCTCTCTCATCTTTCTCCTCACTCTCTAGTCTGACTCCCTCTCTCTCTCTAATGTGACGAATGCTTTCTGGCAGCCAGAGTGTCTGTGGAGAGTGTGAAAGTCAGAAGGACGCGAGTGAAGGTTTCATCTGAGAACAGACCGCTCTCATCCCAATATATTGTATCCCTGGGAGAACTTCTGTCTTCTCCTCTCCTCTCCTCTCATCTTTTCTACTCTCTTTTCCTCTCCCCCCTCCTCTACTATTCTCTTCTCTCTCTCTCTCTCTCTCTTTGTGAGTGTGCAGTTGTGTGTAAGTGTAGTTGTGTGTGTGTGTAGTCGTGTAGTACAAGAGCAGCTTGTCCTCTGTGTCTTTGTCTCTCGCTCCTTCCCCTTCAGTGGTTCATGTTTCTCTATTTCTCCCTCCCTCCCTGTTTCTCTCTTCCATTTCTTTCCATCTCTTCACTAGCAGAGAAAATGACAGGAGGTTGGGACCAGGGTAGATATGCCAGTAGAGAGTCTCCTTAAGGATTATTCACTTGCCATCTGATTGGCTAGGAGGGAACAGCTCTATGTGTGATTGGCTCAGAAGGAGCTGAGGTATTAGTATTCGTATTAGGTATTAGATGAGTACTTGACTGGTAAGGAAAAGCTTCAGTTAACTGGACAGACAGACAGGCAGCCTCAGACGGACAGAAAGACAGGCAGACAGTCTGAGTCTGTCTGCCTGAGGCTGTCTGTTTAAGTGTGTCTGTCTGTCTGAGGCTGTACATCTGTCTGAGGCTGTCTGTCTGTCTGTGGCTGTCTGTCTGAGACTATCTGTTTACCTGAGGCTGTCTGTTTACATGAGTCTGTCTGTCTGTCTGTCTGTCCGTCTGTCTGAGTCTGTCTGTCTGTCCGTCTGTCTGTCCGTCTGTCTGAGGCTGTCTGTCTGTCCGTCTGAGGCTGTCTGTCTGTCCCTCTGTCTGTCTGAGGTTGTCTGTCTGTCTGTCAGTCTGTCTGAGGCTGTCTGTCTGTCTGTATGAGGCTGTCTGTCTGTCCGTCTGAGGCTGTCTGTCTGTCCCTCTGTCTGTCTGAGGTTGTCTGTCTGTCTGTCTGTCTGACTGAAGCTCTCCGTCTGTCTGTCTGTCTGTCTGTCTGTCTGTCTGTCTATCTGTCTGTCTGAGGCTGTCTGTTTACCTGAGGCTGTCTGTTTACCTGAGGCTGTCTGTCTGTCTGTCTGAGACTGCACAAGGGTCTAGAGGCTTCATCCACCCTCACTTAAATGATATAGTTGTGTTTGATACAGTAAAAGACCATCTTCAGATCCACTGAGGGAGGTAAGGGCCTGAGGGAGGTAAGGGCCTCCTGCCTCACTCCTTCCTTTCCTTCTGTTCTCACCAGTTGGATGGCTTCCTGTCATCCTTATCCTTATACAGGCAGGCAGGCAGAGAGGCAGGGCAGGGAGGGAGGCAGGGAGGGAGGGAGTGAGGCAGGAAGGAAGGAAGGTAAAGAGGGAGGGAGAGATGCAGGGAAGGATGGGGGCAGGGAGGGAGGGTTGGAGGTAAGGAGGGAGTGAGGCATGGTGGGAGGCAGGGAGGCAGGCAGGCAGGCAGGGAGGGAGGTAAGGAGGGAGAGAGGCAGGGAGGGATGGAGACAGGGAGGCAGGCAGGGAGAGAGGCAAGGAGGGAGGGAGAGAGGCAGGGAGGGAAGGATGTGAGGAGGGAGGGAGGCAGGGAGGGAGGCAGGAAGGGAGGCAAGGAGGGAGTGAGGCAGAAAGGGAGAGAGGCAAAGAGGGAGGCAGGCAGGGAGGGAGGAAGGTAAGGAGGGAGGGAGACAAGGCGGGAGGCCGGGAGGAAGGTAAGGAGGGAGGGAGGGAGGTAAGGAGGGAGGGAGGAAGGAAGGTAAGGAGGAAGGTAAGGAGGGAGTGAGGCAGGGAAGGATGGAGGCAGGGAGGCAGGTCGGGAGGCAGGCAGGCAGGTAAGGAGGGAGTGAGACAGGGAGTGACGGAGGCAGGGAGGCAGGCTGAGAGGGAGGCAGGCATGGAAGTAGGGAGGGAGGCAAGGAGGGAGTGAGGCAGAGAGGGAGGCGAGGAGGGAGGCAGGCATGGAGGGAGAAAGTTAAGGAGGGAGGGAGACAAGGAGGGAGGCAGGGAGGGAGGAAAGTAAGGAGGGAGGGAGGCAAGGATGGAGGGAGGAGGGTAAGGAGGGAGGGAGGCAAGGAGGGGGGGAGGCAAGGAGGGAGGGAGGCAGTTAAGGAAGGAGGGAGGGAGGAGGGAAGGTAAGGAGGAAGGTAAGGAGGGAGTGAGGCAGGGAGGGATGGAGGCAGGGAGGCAGGCAGGCAGGGAGGGAGGCAAGGGGGAGTGAGGCAGGGAGGCAGGCAGGCAGGGAGGGGGAAGTGAGGAAGGTATGGATGGAGGCAGGGAGGAAGGGATGGAGGCAGGGAGGCAGGCAGCGAGGGAGAAAGGTAAGGAGAGAGTGAGGCAGAAAGGGAGCCAGGCAGGGACCCAGGCAGGGAGGGAGGGAAGGAAGGAGTGAGGCAGGGAGGGAGGGAGGGAAGGAGTGAGGCAGGGAGGGAGGGAGGGAGTGGGGCAGGGAGGGAGGGAGGATGGGCAGGGAGGAAGGAGGGGATGCAGGGAGGGATAATTATAGAAGCAGTTGAGAAAGCACATATGCCTACTCCCTCGTTAAAATCTCACCTCTGAGACATGCACACACACACATACAGACGCACACAGACACAGACACACACACACACACACCGACAGACACACACACATACACACACACACACAAGTGTGCACAGAGCTCTGTGAGGACTTCTTCAGATGATGCAGCTTCAAGGCGACAGAATACTGCCGCCTGTACTGTATACTGTAGCCGTGCCTGGGGACTCACTAGAGGACTCTACTCTACCCTTTCCTCCATCATCCTCATCCTCCCTCATCCTCCATCATTCTTCATCATCCTCCCTCATCCTCATCCTCCCTCATCCGCATCCTCCATCATCCTTCATCATCCTCCCTCATCCTCATCCTCCATCATCCTTCATCATCCTCCCTCATTCATCCCCCCTGATCCTTATCCTCCAACATCCTCCCTCATCCTCATCCTCCCTCATCCTCTCCTCCATCATCCTCTCCTTCCTCATCCTCTTCTCCCTCATCCTCCCCACTCTGTATGTGTCTGTACGTGTGTGTGTTTCTGCATGTGTGTTTGTGTGTGTACGTGTGTGTTTCTGCATGTGTGTTTGTGTGTGTGCACATGTGTGTGTTTCTGCATGTGTGTTTGTGTGTGTATGTGTGTGGGACTCTCTGAGGGAGGGACAGTACATGACAAGGCTGGTCAGACAGGTAGAATGAATTACCATAGTTACTCTAGTGCACATATTCACATACACGCATGCACACATGCACGCACAGACACATGCACATGTACACACATAAACTTGTGAAGCTTGTGCGAACAAACACAAAAACACACATCCAGACACACACACGCTCTAATTCACTAATTCACTCATTCAGTAAATCTGGATGACCATGTACAGTGACATATGTACACACACTGTCACTATCTAGAGTTCCAAATTGGTGCAGCCTCACACTGTATCTACAGGAGATAGAGACACAGAGAGGGACAGAGGGAGGGAGAAACTGAGAGAAAGACAGAGAGGGAGGGAAGGTGGGAGAGAGGGAGAGACCACAAGAGGGAGAGGTGGGAGGGAGAGGGGGGAGGGAGGAAGAGCGAAAGGGAGGGAGAGACAGGGGGAGGGAGAGAGAGAGTGAGGAAGGGAGAGAGTGAGGGAGAGACCGCAGGCGGGAGAGGTGGGAGGGAGAGAGGGGGGAAGAGAGGGAGAGCAAAAGGGAGGGAGAGCGAAAGGGAGGGAGAGACAGGGGAGGGAGAGAGGGGGAGGGAGCGAGGGGGAGGGAGAGAGGGGGGAGGGAAGGAGGGAGAGAGAGAGAGAGAGAGGAAGAGAGACAGGGAGGGAGAGAGGAAGAAAGAGAGTGAGGGAGAGACAGGATGAGGGAGAGAGGGGGGAGTGGGTAAGTACGGAGTGATGGAGATAATGAGATAGGGAGTGAGGGAAAAACAGAGGAGGGAGAGAGGGAGAGAGAGAGATGGAGAGAGACGGGGAGGGAGGAAGAGAGAGAGTGAGTGAGAAAGTGAGGGAGAGACAGAGGGAGGGAGAGAGAGTGAGAGAGTATGAGGGCAGACGAGGAGGGAGAGAGAGTTAGGAAGAGAGAATGAAAGAGTGAGGGAGAGACAGCGGAAGGGAAAGGGAAAGAGAGAGAGAGACAGGAGGAGGGAGAGAGGGGTGACAGATCAGGTTTACACAGCTCTCTGAACACACAGGGGAGCATGCTTCTGCTACACAGCCTCAAACTGCCTTTAATAATACATATTTATGATACACTCCTCTGCCTCCCTCTTTGCCTCACCTCCCCCTCTCTATTACCCTCACTCTCCGTCTCTCTCTAACCCCAACCCCCCTCCCTCCCTACTCTCACATCAGCCCCTCCCTCCACTTATTACTAATGGAATCTGGGGCCACAGGCTAACTGATGCTAGTCTGGGCTGAATGTCGAGAACACAGAGATGTAGGAGGGAGGGTGGGCAGAGGAAGCGGGAGAGAGGAATGTAGCAGGAGTAGAAGATAAGAAGCGCAGAGGAGAGACTCTAGTGAGAATGGAACAGGAGAAGTGAGGGGGCAGAGGAGGGGACGAGAGAAAAGAGAGAGTGAGAGGGACTGGGGTGATGGAAAGATGGAGGGAGGGGTAATGGAGAGATGGGGAGGTTGATGGATCTGTCCTGTCTATGAAATGCCCTGCCTCTGGCCAGGGCCAGCCCAGGTCTGTAATATCACTTCCTCTCCATCTGTCAATGTTAGATACCCACTGCCCTGGCCCTAACCCACAGCACCTCCACATCTGCTGACAGCTGTCTGGGCCTGGGCTCAGGGGTCAGAGGTCAGGAAGTCATCCGACAGGTGAGAACAGAGCTTCTGTTGGAACAGCTAAAGGAGGGTTCAAACTGGTTATAACTGCAGTTCTGCATGTGTGTGACGCCTTCTGCAACAAGCTTGTAAAGACGTTTGATTTGATCTGATACACTAACGGCTGCCCTCTGCTGCCGTCAGAATCCCAGCCTCCCTCAACTTTCAACCTTGTGCCCAACCCTCCCCTGGTGCCATGCTTAACATCAACACTGTCTATCACTTTTATGGAGAACAAAATATCAATACCCCAACTTGGACAAAATCGATAGCAAAGCTGTTGGTCGACCTGGAAGACCTTGAAAATTGCTTTTAAATCCATCTAAGTTTGAGAGGTGAGGAGCAGTAGAGCAGAGGAGATACACCAGAGACTCCCACAGACCACCACAGACTGCTACACAGCAGACTCCTACAGACAATCACAGACTTCAACACAACAGACTCCCACAGACCATCACAGACTCCTACACCACAGACTCCTACAAACCATAACAGACTTCTACACCACATACTCCTAGAGACCATCACAGACTCCTACAGCCCATCACAGACTGCTACACCACAGACTCCTACAGACCATCACAGACTTATAAACAACAGACTCCCACAGACCACCACAGACTCCTAAAGACCCCAGTTTTCCACAGACCATCACAGACTTCTACAAAACCAAAACAGACTCCTATAGACCACCACAGTTTTCTACAGACCATCACAGAATTCTACACAACAGAATCCTACAGACCATCACATACTCCCACAGACCATCACAGACTCCTGCAGACCATCACAGACTCCCACAGACCATCACAGACTCCTACAGACCATCACAGACTACCATAGACCATCACAGACTTCTACAGACCACCACTGACTCCTACAGACTATCACAGACTGCTACACAACAGAATCCTAAAGACCATCACAGACTTCCACAAACCATCACAGACTCCTACAGACCATCACAGACTACCATAGACCATCACAAACTTCTACAGACCATCACAGACTCCTACAGACCATCACAGACTGCTACACCACAGACTTCTACAGACCACCACTGACTCCTACAGACTATCACAGATTGCTACACAACAGAATCCTAAAGACCATCACAGACTTCCACAAACCATCACAGACTCCTACAGACCATCACAGACTTCTACACAACAGAACACAGACCACCACAGTTTTCTACAGACCATCACAGACTTCTACACAACAGACTCCTACAGACCATCACATACTCCCACAAACCATCACAGACTCCCACAGACCACCGAAGACTCCTACAGACCATCCAGACTGCTACACAACAGACTCCTACAGACCACCACAGTTTTATACAGACCATCACAGACTTCTACACAACAGACTCCTACAGACCACCACAGACTCCTACACACCACCAAAGACTCCTACAGACCATCACAGACTTCTACACAACAGAACACAGACCACCACAGTTTTCTACAGACCATCACAGACTTCTACACAACAGACTCCTACAGACCATCACATACTCCCACAAACCATCACAGACTCCCACAGACCACCGAAGACTCCTACAGACCATCCAGACTGCTACACAACAGACTCCTACAGACCACAACAGACTCCTACAGACCCACATACTACTACAGACCACTACAGTTTTCGATCACAGACTTCTACAAAACCAAAACAGACTCCTATAGGCCACCAACGTTTTCTACAGACCATCAGAGACTCCCACAGATCATCACAGACTCCAACAGACCATCACAGACTGCTACACAACAGACTTCTACAGACCATCACAGACTACTACAGACCACCACAGTTTTCTACAGACCATCACAGACTTGTAGGGCCACCATAAGCCCGTACTGTCCACCACAATCCTCCAGACGTTCCTAAAGACCACCACAGTCTCCCCGCAGACCACTACTGACCTTCTGCAGACCACCACCACTATCTACAGACCCACAGAAGACCACCCCTTAAGTTTACGACAGACCTCTACAGTCTGCCACAGACCTTTCAGTCCACTATAGACCTTCCATAGTCCACCATACTTCTCTACAAATCACCACTGACAACAACAGGCGCTTACAGTCCACCACAGACCTCTATAAACCATCATAATCCTCCACAAACCATTCCATTCCAGATTAACATACAATGTGGTTGAACTCAGGTAACCGCATTGGATAGAGAAGAGTTCCCAATTGTGTTCTGACATTAAAGACAAACACATGTCAGACATTTTCCTGTCTTTCTGCGGTAACCCAGTGGGTTGCCGTGGCTGTGGGTGTCTCCTTCACATATTAGCGAGTGAAGAGAATGAAGGAAATAATTAAAAAAGTTTGTCTGCAATCGCAACTCACAAAGGGAAGCGGCGCGGTTTAGGGTGGGAGGCGGCTTCGCTTGGTTAGCCCTGTGACAAGCAATTCCTATTAACATAGCCTGGGAAGCCAGTCTGGAGAGAAGAAATGATCATAATCAAACTCCCAAAACAGTAATTTCTCATTTAGGTCTTTTCCCCTCTCGCTGTAATAGCATGTGTTGAGATTAATTCTAAGGATTCGGAACAGAACGCCCCCCAAATAATGCGACAGCAGAGATGACAGCTTGCAGATGGGTCTGAGGAGACAGGAAATTATTAGCATGAATAGTTTGGTGACTGAACATTATCCATTAATTTATATTTCTTGTCCTGTCTGGTCCATGAAAAAGATAAAATAATGAGTCTAGCTGTTAACATGCGAGGTTTGTCCAGTTTGTGTTTGGGCCGTCCTCATCAACAGTCCTGGAGCAGAGGACACCAGAGTCGCCTTGGCAACAACCCAATTCTCTGTAAACCTGAACAACTGGAACTGACTCTGTCTTCTGTGTCTCCAGAACACATTATTTATCTTATTTTGAAGTACCAGATATGACAGTTACCATTTTAGAAAATGAAAGTGCCTGATGGTGTTTGGGTGAAGCTGAAGAATGAGGTGTCTAGGAAAGTCTGGTGGCCTGCCGCCTCTTTCTTGCTGCTCTGAATCTAGGGCACCCTCAAATAAACAGGTCTGTATTCACTATGTAGGCCAGCTTGACTCAGTCTGGGACACAACTGTGATTCCCTGCTTTCAAAGACCTCCTGGGACTCATGTCTGAGAAAATCATTTATTTGAATCAGATTCTGATATTTTTAGGACCCTTCGTATTCCACCGCTGACAGATGTGCTTCACTCTACAGAGGAGGTCACTTATAGTCTGTTCATGTGAAACCGTTCGGTATGTCTCGTAATTAGCTTTAACAAATTTACTGTTGCTTTTGCTCACAGAACTGTAGAGTGTGGAGAACAGAAATAAACTGTTTCCACATTAGCTCTTACTTGCAGTAGGAAAAGAGGGAGCTTGTGCATGCAAGCATGGTGGAGCAGCAGATTCCGACTAATGCATGCTCTCTATCACAGCTTAGCTGGTAGTCATGCACCTCCAGAACCCTCTCAAATCCCTTCATTCAGAGCGCATAAACATGCATAGAAATGCTCTGAATGCTTTGGGAACAGCAAACTGTTAGAGAAATCTAAATTAGGTTATTAAGTGCCAACACTATGAGAGGGGCTTGCTGGAGAGAAAGACCAGCATATTTACCCAGCAATCTAGAACCACGTCAGGCTCGTGGAGAGAGAGACCAGCATATTTACCAAGCAATCTGGAACCACATCAGGCTTGCTGGAGAGAGAGACCAGCATATTTACAAAGCAATCTGGAACCACATCAGGCTTGCTGGACAGAGAGACCAGCATATTTACCAAGCAATCTGGTACCTTGTCAGGCTTGTTTTGCAATCAGCTGTATATGCATGAGTGTCATGAGTAATTATAGCCATGTTCCTGTTGATCTGCTTTAAAGCTGCATTGAAAAAACTCACATCAACCCAGCGTCATAATGGGCCCAATAACCATTACTATAAATATTATACTGTTGTAGGGGAAACAAAATGGATGTTTCGATCCGAGAGGGGGAGACAGACCAGGGGAGACAGGGGAGGGTAGGGGGAGAGGGGGGACACAAGAGAGGGTAGGGGGAGAGGGGGGAGACAGGAGAGGGTAGGGGGAGAGGGGGCAGACAGTCACAGCTGTAACTAACAGGACACTGGATGTTACCATTCCAGCCTAGTTATTGGTTCAGCTGACTCCAGTCTATTCAGTGTCCAGACACTGGACACTAGACCCCTCCTCCTCCTATCAGCAGACTGACCCAGCTCTTAAATTGAGTGTCAATGAAAGCATTCAACACTTTCTAAAGCCTGGCAGTGATGAGAGTTAATGATCTGTGATCTGTGTTGCCAGCCGCTCCTCCCACCCTCAAAGCACCATGCCCCCCACCCTCAGAGTCTTCTGTCCCCCACCCTCAGAGCACCCTGCCCCACGCCCCCCACCCTCAGACCTCCCCGCTCCATGCCTCCCACCATTAGAGCACCCTGCCCCACACCCCCCACCCTCAGAGCCTTCTGGCCCCCACCCTCAGAGCACCCTGCTCCACTCCCCCCACCCTCAGAGCACCCTGCCCCACGCCCCCCACCCTCAGAGCACCCTGCCCCACGCCCCCCACCCGCAGAGCCTTCTGCCCCCCACCCTCAGAGCGCCCTGCTCCACGCCTCCCACCCTCAGAGCTCCCTGCTCCACGCCCCCCACCCTCAGAGCACCCTGCCCCACGCCCCCCACCCTCAGACCTCCCCGCTCCATGCCTCCCACCATTAGAGCACCCTGCCCCGCTCACCCCCCCCTCAGAGCCCTCCCGCCTCGCACCCTCTCTCTCTCTTCTGACTCTCACGCCTCCCACCCTCAGAGCACCCTGCTCCATGCCCCCCACCCTCAGAGCTCCCCGCTCCAAGCCCCCCACCTTCAGAGCCCTCCGCCTCGCACCCTCAGAGCACCCTGCCCCACTCCCTCAGAGCCCTCTGCCCCACGCCCCCCACCCTCAGATCTTCCGCCCCCCCACCGTCAGAGCCCCCTGCCCCCCACCCTCAGAGCACCCTGCCCCACTCCCTCAGAGCCCTCTGCCCCACGCCCCCCACCCTCAGATCTTCCGCCCCCCAGACCCTCAGAGCTCCCTGCTCCACGCCCCCCACCCTCAGAGCCCTCCGCCTCGCACCCTCAGAGCACCCTGCTCCATGCCCCCCACCCTCAGAGCTCCCCGCTCCAAGCCCCCCACCCTCAGAGCTCCCTGCCCCACGCCCCCCACCCTCAGAGCACCCTGCTCCATGCCCCCCACCCTCAGAGCTCCCTGCCCCACGCCCCCCACCCTCAGAGCCCTCCGCCTCGCACCCTCAGAGCACCCTGCTCCACGCCTCCCACCCTCAGAGCACCCTGCTCCACGCCTCCCACCCTCAGAGCTCCCCGCTCCAAGCCCCCCACCTTCAGAGCCCTCCGCCTCGCACCCTCAGAGCACCCTGCCCCACTCCCTCAGAGCCCTCTGCCCCACGCCCCCCACCCTCAGAGCCCTCCGCCTCGCACCCTCAGAGCACCCTGCCCCACGCCTCCCACCCTCAGAGCACCCTGTACCGCGTCCTCAGAGCCCCCCATCCTCAGAGCCCCCCGCCCCAGTCTTTAGAGTACTTGTACTGATTTCTACTGCCTCGTACTGCTTTATACTGCCTCGTTCTGCCTCGTACCGCTTTATACTGCCTTTTTCTGCTTTATAATGCCTCGTTCTGCCTCGTACCGCTTTATACTGCCTTTTTCTGCTTTATAATGCCTCGTTCTGCCTCGTACCGCTTTATACTGCCTCATACTGCTTTATACTGCCTCGTTCTGCCTCGTACTGCTTTATTCTGCCTCGTACCGCTTTATACTGCCTTTTTCTGCTTTATAATGCCTCGTTCTGCCTCGTACCGCTTTATACTGCCTCATTCTGCCTTGTACTGATTTATACTGCCTTGTTATATCACGTGCTGCTTTATACTGTCTTGTTCTGCTTTATACTGCCTCATTCTGCTCTATACTGCCTCGATCTGTCTCGTACTGGCTCCTATGGCCTCATGCTTCTTCGTATCACCTCAAATTAATCAGCTGAGCCTCTCCAGTATAGATGTGTGAGGCCAACACACACTCATATACACGCACAGTCACACTGACACACACTTACACCCACTCACACACAAATTCACTGACACTGACACACACACACAGCTGCTTGATTGATATCCTCTTCAGCTCCTTCACAGAAACCCTCCAGCACATCGATCCAGCCACTCAGTAAACACAACAGCACCAACCAGACACACACACTCAGTAAGCACTACAGCACCACACATATACACTCAGTAAGCACTACAGCACCACACATATACACTCAGTAAACACTACAGCACCACACATATACACTCAGTAAACACTACAGCACCACAAACACACATTCAGTAAACACTAAAGCACCACACACACTCACTCAGTAAACACTACAGCACCACACACACTCACTCACTCAGTAAACACTACAGCACCACACACACACACACACTCAGTAAACACTACACCACCACACACACACTCAGTAAACACTACACCACCACACACACACTCAGTAAACACTACACCACCACACACACACACACACACTCTGTGATACTGTGTGTGTGTATAGATACTGTGTGTAGATACTGTGTGTATAGATACTGTGTGTATGGATACTGTGTGTGTAGATACTGTGTATATAGACACTGTGTGTATAGATACTGTGTGTGGATACTGTGTGTGTATAGACACTGTGTGTATAGATACTGTGTGCGTGGATACTGTGTGTGTATAGACACTGTGTGTATAGATACTGTGTATATAGACACTGTGTGTATAGATACTGTGTGCGTGGATACTGTGTGTGTACAGACACTGTGTGTATAGATACTGTGTGCGTGGATACTGTGTGTGTGGATACTGTGTGTTTAGATACTGTGTGTATAGACATTGTGTGTATAGACATTGTGTGTATAGATACTGTGTGTATAGATATAGATACTGTGTGTGTAGATACTGTGTGTATAGATGCTGTGTGTATAGACACTATGTATAGATACTGTGTGTGTGTGGATACTGTGTGTGTATAGACACTGTCTGTGTGTATAGATACTGTGTATGTGGATACTGTGTGCGTGTAGATACTGTGTGTATAGATACTGTGTGTGTATAGATACCATGTGTATAGACACTGTGTGTATAGACACTGTGTCAAGTCAAGTCAAGTCAAGTTGTGCTTTATTGTCATTCCACTACATGCGGGTGCATACAGTGGAACGAAATGTCGTGCCTCACAGAGCCACGGTGCTACAGAAGTACAGACATACAACAGTACAGACAAACAACAATCAATTTAAAATAAATATAACAATTTTCCTATACATAAACTAAACAGGATACAAACTATACAAACTGTACGAATACTTACCGAGTACGAATACTTACCGATGTGTGTGCATAGATACTGTGTGTATAGATACTGTGTGTGTATAGACACTGTGTGTATAGGCACAGTGTGCATAGATACTGTGTGTGTATAGACACTGTGTGTATAGGCACAGTGTGCATAGATACTGTGTGTGTGTGGATCCTGTGTGTGCATAGGCACAGTGTGTATAGATACTGTGTATAGACACTGTGTGTGACTCCTTGAGAATGTCCATTATTGTGTTGACATGCAAGAGCACAGTTGCATGCTGGCATCAGCTGGGATTGGTGCAGTGATTAGCTCACATGCATATTCATAACCCTGCTGTTTACAGAAACATAACTAGCAGTATGGGGCAGTGTAGAGTGGCACAGAGCAGTCGAGCGCAGTGCAGAGCACCATGGAGCAGTACAGAGTAATAACAGAGCTGTAGAGCGCAGTGCAGAGCAATATAGAGCAGAGTAGAATGGTATAGAGCAGTAGAGCGCAGAGCAAAGCAATATAGAGCAGCATAGAGCGGTACAGAGCAGCACAGAGCAGTACAGAGTGATATAGAGCAGTACAGAGCAATTTAAAACAGTACAGAGTGGTATAGAGGACAAATCCCAAACCCTATATTTGGACTTTGTGAGAGAGCCTTCCAGTTGATTCTTTCAATCCTGACGTGTGCCTGTCCATCCTTTACACAAGAAAATGCTTGTGTCCTCACGTTGTCATGTGTGTGCGTGTAGCGTGTTCCTGAAGCGTGTGTACTGGACTGTGACAGCAGGACGTCCCCCTGTGAGCCAAACATCCGAGATAACTTGTCTCAGCGGAGCAGAAAAGGCTCATTTTGAACAGACATACCTGTGGTGGCGTCAGGGTGCTTCCAGCCAGGCGTGTGTTTGGCTGTTTATGTTAACGCCTCGACAACAGCAAGGTGAGAACAGGGGCTGCAGGGGGTACTGGGGGAAATAGGCTTTCTGGATCAGCGTTTCTGTCGCCATGGGCAATGGAACAAAGGCTTTTTGGTTGGGTTCTTCCCAGCAGAGTAAGACGATGAGAGGAGGAGAGAAGGAGAGGAGTAGAGGAGGAGAGGAGGAGAAAAGGTGGAACTCCTCCCTGCCTCTATCCCTCCTCACAGCCTGGGGCAGGAGACAAGGGGAAGGCCAGGGTGGAGGCCAGAGAGGCCAGAGTGGAGGCCAGAGAGGCCAGGGTGGAGGTCAGAGAGACCAGGGTGGAGGCCAGAGAGACCAGGGTGGAGGCCAGAGAGGCCAGGGTGGAGGCAGGGGACACCGACACTGAAGCAGGAGAAGGAGAGGGCTATTTTTACGAGCCAGTCAGCATAGCCATGGCAATCTAGAGCAGTGGGGCGTGATGGGTAGCGAGACATTAACCAAGGCAGCTGGCCGACAACGCACAGGCTCTGCCCCCAGCCATTGGTCAGGTCACCTCAGAGCAACAAGACGCCAACCAATCAAACGCAGCGCTCGTGATCACATGGAGACAGCTGAGTGACCGGCAGAGTAATGACCTGGTGTACGAGATTTTGTCTACAAACATGCTCACATGGGCTCTCACATACACTCTTGCATGCACTCTCACATGGTCAAACACACACAAACACACTCACGTGCTCTCACTTGGTCACACAGTCACATGCACTCTCACATGCACTATCATATGGTCACATGGTCACAGGAGCTCACACACGGGTTGTGGCTGCTGCTCCTGTTTTGATCACACCACAATACTACACACCACAATACTCCACAGAACACACCACAATACAAACAACACTACACTGTTTAGTGTTTCAGTTAGGAACGACCGTGTAGTGTTTCTGTTAAGAACGACTGTGTAGTGTTACTGTTTAGAACGACTGTGTAGTGTTTCTGTTCAGAACGGCTGTGTAGTGTTTCTGTTAAGAACGACCGTGTAGTGTTACTGTTTAGAACGACTGTGTAGTGTTTCTGTTTATCATGACCGTGCGGTGTTTCTGTTTAGAAACGACCGTGTAGTGTTTCTGTTTAGAATGACTGTGTAGTGTTTCTGTTCTGAACAACTGTGTAGTGTTACTGTTTAGAATGACCGTGCGGTGTTTCTGTTTAGAATGACCGTGCAGTGTTTCTGTTTAGAACAACCGTGTAGTGTTTCTGTTCAGAACGACCGTGTAGTTTTTCTGTTTAGACCGACCGTGTAGTGTTTCTGTTCAGAACGACCGTGTAGTGTTTCTGTTCAGAACGACTGTGTAGTGTTTCAGTTTAGAACGGCCATGTTGTGTTTCTGTTCAGAACGACTGTGTAGTGTTTCTGTTAGAAACTACCGTGCAGTGTTTCTGTTTAGAATGACAGTGTAGTATTCTTGTTTAGAACGACCGTGTAGTGTTTCTGTTAGGACTGACCGTGTAGTGTTTCTGTTTAGAACGACTGTGTAGTGTTTCTGTTCAGAACAACCGTGTACTGTTTCTGTTCAGACTGACCGTGTAGTTTTTCTGTTTAGACCGACCGTGTAGTGTTTCTGTTCAGAACGACCGTGTAGTGTTTCTGTTCAGAACGACTATGTAGTGTTTCTGTTCAGAATGGCTGTGTAGTGTTTCAGTTTAGAACGGCCATGTTGTGTTTCTGTTCAGAACGACCGTGTAGTGTTTCTGTTAGAAACGACCGTGCAGTGTTTCTGTTTAGAACGACAGTGTAGTATTCTTGTTTAGAACGTCCGTGTAGTGTTTCTGTTAGGACTGACCGTGTAGTGTTTCTGTTTAGAATGACCATGCAGTGTTTCTGTTTAGAACGTCCGTGTAGTGTTTCTGTTCGGAACAACCGTGGAGTGTTTCTGTTCAGAACGACTGTGTAGTGTTTCTGTTTAGAACGACTATGTAGTGTTTCTGTTCAGAACAACCGTGGAGTGTTTCTGTTTAGAACGACCGTGTAGTGTTTCTGTGAGGAACGACTGTGTATTGTATTTGGGTTTTTTGTACTTTGTATTTTTACCATGACAACCTGACACACTACAAGTAACTGTTGACCAGTAGTTGTGGTTTTCTGAGGCAGTTTGCATGATCTTTGTTGTAAAGTAACCCACAACTGTCCTCCGCTATGGAGCGTGTGTGGGTCTGGGGAGCGAGGGTCGTAGTGGGGCATGATATTCAACTCATTCACTTTGAGGAAGGGGGTGTGTGGGATGGGGCAGGGCGTGTGGTGGTATTGGGGGGGCAGGCATGGCTGGGTCCATCAGCATGACATGAAAGGGATTTGATGTTCCGCATCTCCAGAATCACTTTGTGTGTGTGTGTGTGTGTGTCTGGGCCATGCGATCACTGCAGGCTCTGAATGCACAACAAATTAAACTCAAGTGCTTCGGGTTTTCATTGCCTCTCCTCCTTTTATTTGTTCTTTTGACATGAGAGGCAAAGAGGCCCAGGGGTGAGATCTCCTCATCTCCAGCTTTGTGGCTGCAGCACTTCAGGAAGCCTGGAAGCCAATACAGTCATACACACTTCAGGAAGCCCCCAGCCCCCACCCCCCTCATCCCCCAGCCCCCAGCCCCCCAGCTCCTGCCCAGCACCCCAGCACCCACCCACCCTGTCCAGTCTCGTCTCACTAGTGAGAAAACAGAACAGCTCAAGTCCTCCCTGACCTAAATGAGTCTGGCTGCACACACACACACACACACACACACACACACACACACACACACACACACACACACACACACACAGATACAGTCACACACACACAGATACAGTCACACACACACAGTGCCAATCAGTTCAATGAACATGAATGAGAATCCTGTTAAATCAGTCTACATCTAAGTGGGAGCATGCGAACAGACCATGACCAGAAAACACAGCGTCAGACATCGGCTGGGACACGCGTTGACACAAGCTGAATATCGATTCAGCCTCTAGGCTTGATTCTTATTTACTGAACTGAATTAACTTTCAACAAAAGCAACAAAACCAATGGAGATGTATATTTAATAAATTAATGAATGTATGACTATCTGTGTTTATGACTATTTGTGTGTATTGAACAGTTGACTGTCATCAACTACACTATTTAAAACTATGTTTACTGTACTTCCTGCCACAGGAATTTCCTTGTCTGTGCAAATGAAACTGATTCTGACTCTGACTCCGACTAGACGATACATCCGAGGGTTGGTATTATCCAGGTATCTGTCAGTAAACCTTTTCCCCCAGCAACAACAGGACTCTGATAACCTCCAGTTACATCAGCAGCAATGTGACAGCTGAATACTGATAACCTCTTGTTATGAAGTGAAGTAACGTATTGTCAAGTATGGTGACCCATACTCGAAATTAACCCATCCATTTAACTCATCCAAGTGCACACACAGCAGTGAGTAGTGGGCAACCGCACGCACACACAGTGAACATACACCCGGAGCAGTGGGCAGCTATTGCTCCAGCGCCCGGGAAGCAATTGGGGGTTCGGTGCCTTGCTCAAGGGCACCTCAGTCATGGTATCAATTCCTGCCAGTGCGAGAATCGAACCAGCATCTTGCAGGTTACAAGCCTGACTCCCTAACCATCAGACCACAACTTTCCACAATACCAGCAACATGACATCTGAATGCTAATAACCTCATGTTATACCAGCAACAACCTGACATTTGAATACCAATAACTTTCTATTAAACCAACAACATGACATCTGAATATCGATAACCTCTTGTTATACTAGCAACAACAAGACACTGATAACCTCTTGTTATACTAGCAACAACAAGACACTGATAACCTCTTGTTATACTAGCAACAACAGGACACTGATAACCTCTTGTTATACTAGCAACAACATGACACTGATAACCTCTTGTTATACTAGCAACAACAGGACACTGATAACCTCTTGTTATACTAGCAACAACAGGACACTGATAACCTCTTGTTATACTAGCAACAACATGACACTGATATCCTTCAGTTATACTAGCAACACCACATCTGAAAATACCGCTACCATACTGCTACCATAATGGATGCAGTGGTGAGTGGAACATGCAGCTTTATTCCAGTACACAGCTGCTTCTCATGTCCAGCACTGCGTGGTCATACTGCAGTCAGGTAAGTCTTCTCAGCTTGGGAACAGAGGATGTCATAGAAACAGCGACAGAACATCGAGTAAGTGTTCATCTGTGTGAGCGTGTTTGTGTGAGTGTGTGCGTGCGTGAGTGTGTGAGTGTCTGTACGAGTGTGTGTGTGCGTGTGCGTTTATGTGAGTGTGTGTATGAGTGTGTGTGCGTGTGAGTGTGTGTATGAGTGTGTGTGTGTGCGTGTGTGTGCGCGTGTAAGTGTGTATGAGTGTGTGTGTGTGTGTGTGTGTGAGTGTGTGTGTATGTATGAGTATATGAGTGTATGAGTGCATGCATGGGTACGTGTGTGTGAGTGTGTGTGTGTGTGCTGACCTGCAGGGGCTGGCGGGGTGTAGTGGTCTTGCTCCTGTGGCTGGAGGTGGTGGTGGTCTCCATGGTGGAGGTGTCTGAGCGGTTGGCCGTGGCGCTGGCCTGCGGGGTGATAGACGAGGCTGGGGCGTCGCCCACCAGGCGTACACTGCCCAGGACGCGCACGTTGGGGTCCCCCTCCACTGCCATGTTTAACACCTTCAGCCCATTGTAGTACAGCCCAGACAGCTGGCCCTGGAAGGGGCGGCTGCGGTCACGCTCCCAGCCCCCGATCTGGATAGTAGTCTGGCTGTTGAAGATGGTGAGCTGGCGGCCTGCAGGAGAAAAATGTTACACACACACGAAACTCAGCCGTCCGGGGAGAGAGAGGGAGTTGTCCCCTTTGAGGGAAGTGAAGCCCCCAGGACCAGGGTTACCCAGGACCAAGAGTACCCAGGACCAGGGTTATCTAGGACCAGGGTTACCCAGGACCAGGGTTATCCTGGACCAAGAGTACCCAGGACCAGTGTTACCCAGGACCAGGGTTACCCAGAACCAGGGTTACCCAGGACCAAGAGTACCCAGGACCAGTGTTACCCAGGACCAGTGTTACCCAGGACCATGGTTACCCAGAACCAGGGTTACTCAGGACCAAGAGTACCCAGGACCAGGGCTACCTAGGACCAGGGTTACCCAGGACCAAGAGTACCCAGGACCAGGGTTACCCAGCACCATGGTTGGCCAGGACCAGGGTTACCCAGGACCAGGGGTCCTCGTGGCCACACTCTCCTGGGGGATTTATGATATGACAGAAACTGAAAGGAGGAATACAACTAAAAACCTTTGCTGTTTTATTAAATCAATGTAGCTTTGCTAAAAGGACAATAATGCGACTGAAAAGCAGCAAGCAGAGCTTTAATCAATCTGATGTTTTGAATTTTATTATGGTATTATTTTCTTGCCTGTTGAAAAGAAAACTAGTATAGATTTTTTTGGGGTAAATAATGATGCTGTTTTTCCACATTGTTTCCTCACTGGAAGGAACGGAAGCATAACAGACATAATTACTTTAAGTATCTACCAACTACAGCAGCGATGTGCGCTCTAGTCTCTCTGCTGTTCTATGGAGCAAACAAGTGTTGATTTAGTGTCCTCTAAAGAGACACACGTTTATATTCTTCCTTTTAGCAAGAGCAAAAAAAAACAAAAAAAAACTGCAATGTTTGATAACAAGATTGAAACTTAAAAGTCTTAAAACATGAGAAATTTCTTGACAAGGTAGTATGGTAAACAGAAAGAGTAAACATGATGAGGTGAAAACATTTGGAGACGTCCAAGCGCATGCACAGCTGTGAGCACAGTCGTCCCTGGATGCTGACACGTTTACACACAGCGTTAAAGGGACTCTTCTTTTGCCAATTCTTATTACAATCTATTTATCTTGGCTAGTTGGTTTAATCACTGTAGATCAATTTAGACACAGTTAAAAGTAGTACTCATATGCCTACTATCCATGTGTCTGAAATAACACTACAGATATCAATATTGAATTTTACTGAACTTTTTTGTTTTTTTTACAACCATTTATATTTCGTCAAAAAAATAAATCAATGCTAAGGTAATTTAGAGACATTTTAACAGGAAGGAGTCATATTACATGAAGAAGTTAGATGTACATTTACAGTCCCTTTAACTTCCTGTTAAACCAGCTGACATTTCCAAATAATAATACATTATTAGGCATACTGATGAAAACGTTCCAGCTACATTTTACTGTTTAAAACGATTTTGTTGAATCTATTTTTTACAGAACATTTATGTTTTTGAAATTAATTTGTTACAGAATTACTTGGTTATGATCAAATTAATTTTTGGTTGAAATTTTAATGTTTGTTTTACCTTTGTCGAGTAGCCATTCGTCAACTACTCGACCGAGACGAAAAGGGATTCGCTGTCTAGCGATCGCCAGGCGTTCATTATCATTGTGGCCTTTAAAGTTTAAAGAAACATTTCATCGGTTAAAATCTGTAAGGTCAAAAGGTTAATGTTAATACTTAATGCTGAAACTAAACAAACTGTACAATGTTTTGGTCAAATATTTTGATATATAAAAAAGAAAGACGTAAAATAGTAAAATAAAAACAAAGTTACACCTAAAACATTACACTGAACCTCACTCAATCATTCAATCCTTTAAATTTATTTTAATCCAACAAATTATCTCTATATTAACTGCAAATTAGACTTAGCTCATAGTTCATGAAGATTAATATTTATGTTATAAACAAAAACCAAATCACAAATTTAAACATTTCTATGACAGAAATCTTACAATGAGGTTTACAACACCATTAGTACCTATCTCTATCTTTTTGAAGTTTAACTAGTTACATTCTCAGAAGGAACATAATTTGAATTTATAGTTTATTAAAAAACATTCACTCTGTCGCGGTTTAGAGGAGAACACACAATATCACATATCATCAAAAATTATCCATGATATTATTTTTCAGTGGTAGCCCACACACTGCCAAACCGGCCAATCAGAAAGCTGCCAGTGTAATCTACACACAGACAAACTGGCCTATCAGAAGTCTGCTAGTGTGATCTACACACAGACAAACCAGCCAATCAGAAGGCTGCCAGTGTAATCTACACACGGCCACACTGGCCTATCAGAAGTCTGCTAGTCTCTAGACACCGCAAGCATTCACACCAAGCAGTCGGACTAACAAGAAAGACTTGACCAAAGCCCAGTCTAGAATAAAGTGGATCTATAACTCATTAGTTTATCTCCTCTGACACACAACAGCCATTATACTGTGCTGGGGCAGGAGAGAATGAGGGAGCAAGGAAATGAGGGAGCAAGGAGGAAAGGAAGGAGGGATGGATGGAAGGAAGGAAGGAAGGAGAGAAGGAAGGAGGAAGGAAGGAATGAAGAAAGGAAGGAGGAGAGGTGAAATGAAGGAATGAGGAGGGAAGGAAGGAGGAAGAAAGGAAGGGTGGAAGGAGGATGGAAGGAAGGAGGAGGGAAGGAGGAAGGAAGGAGGAAGAAAGGAAGGAGGAAGAAAGAAAGGGGTTTGATCAGCAGGGGAATTTGCTGGCATCTTTCTCCACCTCAGGACCAATCATATCATGGATAGATGGAGGGAGGGATGGTTGGATGGATGGAGAATGGTTGGAGGGATGGAGATGAATGGATGGAGAGATGGAAGAAGGGGGATGGAGGGAGAATGATTGAGGTATGGATGGAGAGTGGTAGAGGGATGGAGGGAGAGGGAGAGGGATGGAGGGAGAGGGGTGGAGGGAGAATGGATGGAGGGATGGATTTAGGGATGAATGGAGAGGAATGGATGGATGTAGAGGGGTGGAGGGATGGATGGAGAGGAATGGATGGAGGGAGAGGGATGGAGGGATGAATGGAGGCTTGGAGGGAGAGGGATGGAGGGATGTGTCACAGCAGGACAGACTAGTTTATTTATTTAAATAAGTCTTGGTTTCCTGACAGCTGCTGTTCTGTTTGTATGTTTATGCCTCCCAGTTATCGTTTGACAAAAGTGTAATCTCTTTCAAATTATAGGGTTTAAAAAATTGTAGTTTCTTTCATGCCGCTGGGTAGAGTTGTAAACACAGACTACCCTGAAAGAATACCCCCCAGTCTCTCTCTCTCTCTCTCTCTCTCTCTCTCTCTCTCTCTCTCTTTCTTTCTCTCTCTCTTTATCTCTCTTTCTCTCTCTCTATCTCTCTCTCTCTCACACACACACACACACACACACGCACAGGCACAGTCAAACACACAAACATACACACAGTCACACACACACTCAGACAACAACTGCAATCACATGCACACATGCACAGCTGCGCACATTAATGAAATGCTTTGATGTGAAAGTCAGTATGTAGCTATGTGTGTATGCATCACCACACTGACCCCTTGGACATGAGAGAACATTATCTAGAGGTATTATCTATATTATCTAGATCGGTAGGGAGATGTTATCTAGTACCTGAGTGTGTGCTTGTGTGAGTATCAGTCTTGTGTGAGCGAGAGAGTGTGAAAGACAGAGAGACAATGTGTTTGAGAGTATGTGTTAGAGAGTGTGTGTCAATGTGTGATGAAGAGGATAGAGGGAAGGAGGGATAGCGGGAGGGAGGGTGGGATAGAGGGAGAGATAGAGGGAGGGAGGATGAGTGGAGAACTGTTGTCAGAGGGTTTCTAGGGCTGAACTGTGTCACTGAGCATGCTTGCTCTGCCACACCTGATTGGCTAGCCAGTGTGGCAGAGAGCCGCGGTCCTGGGCGCATTGCGTGCTCATGTCACAACTGAGGAGGGAGGAAGGAAGAGGAAGGAAAGGGGGAGAAGGGAGGAGGTGGCGAGGAAGAGAGGAAGATAGACAGAGCAGAGACTTGGAGAAAGAGAAAACAGAGACATAAAGAGAAAGAAAGACAGAGAGAGAGACATAGAAAGATAGTGTCTCATGCTCCAGTAACAGTGTAAGAGGGAGCTCAGCTCTATGAGTGTTTGCTGCTGTCAGGGTTGCAGAGTTAAAGTGCTTTTCAGCCCCTGCGGGGTATGACCACCGTTGTCCGAGCATTACTTCCATCAACGCTCCCACCCCTAGACCCACTTCCATCCCTTCTTTTACGTTCCCTCCTCTGTCTTCCCTCCTCCCAGGCTTCACAGCATTTTGTGCTCCACATAATGAAAGAGGAAGGAAGATGAAGATATATAAAGATGCAAAAGTGGTGGTTATGATGAAGACAGAAGGAAGGAGAAGAAGGGGGGAGAGGAGATGAGGAGTTGAGGAATGTGGGGTTTTAATGTCAGAACTGTAGAGCTGTAAACGGGTTCCTCTGTCCAAACTGCTGTAACTTATCTGTCCACACTGCTCTAACCTCTCTATTCACACTACTCTAGCATCTGTCCACACTGCTGTAATTTATCTTTCCACACTGCTGTAACTTATCTTTCCACACTGCTGTAACGTATCTGTCCACAATGCTGTAACTTATCTGTCCACACTGCTGTAACATATCTGTCCACACTGCTGTAACTTCTCAGTCCACACTGCTGTAACATATCTGTCCACACTGCTGTAACATATCTGTCCACACTGCTGTAACTTCTCAGTCCACACTGCTGTAACTTATCTTTCCACACTGCTGTAACTTGTCTGTCCACACTGCTGTAACTTATCTGTCCACACTGCTGTAACTTATCTTTCCACACTGCTCTAACTTATCTGTCCACACTGTTGTAACTTCTCAGTCCACACTGCTCTAACTTATCTGTCCACACTGCTGCAACTTATCTGTCCACACTGCTGTAACTTATCTGTCCACACTGCTGTAACTTATCTTTCCACACTGCTCTAACTTATCTGTCCACACTGCTGTAACTTATCTGTCCACACTGCTGTAACATATCTGTCCACACTGCTGTAACGTATCTGTCCACACTGCTGTAAGTTGTCTGTCCACACTGCTCTAACTTATCTGTCCACACTGCTGTAACTTATCTTTCCACACTGCTGTAACTTATCTGTCCACACTGCTGTAACTTATCTGTCCACACTGCTGTAGCATATCTGTCCACCATGTTGTAACATATCTGTCCACACTGCTGTAACTTCTCAGTCCACACTGCTCTAACTTATCTGTCCACACTGCTGTAGCTTCTCAGTCCACACTGCTGTAGCTTCTCAGTCCACACTGCTGTAACTTATCTGTCCACACTGCTGTAACTTATCTGTCCACACTGCTGTAACTTATCTGTCCACACTGCTGTAACTTCTCAGTCCACACTGCTCTAACCCATCTGTCCACACTGCTGTAACTTATCTGTCCACACTGCTGTAACTTATCTTTCCACACTGCTGTAACTTCTCAGTCCACACTGCTCTAACTTATCTGTCCACACTGCTGTAACTTATCTTTCCACACTGCTCTAACTTATCTGTCCACACTGCTCTAACTTATCTGTCCACACTGCTGTAACTTATCTTTCCACACTGCTGTTACTTCTCTGTCCACACTGCTGTAACTTATCTGTCCACACTGCTGTAACTTATCTGTCCACACTGCTCTAACTTATCTGTCCACACTGCTGTAACTTATCTGTCCACACTGCTGTAACTTATCTGTCCACACTGCTGTAACTTATCTGTCCACACTGTTGTAACTTCTCAGTCCACACTGCTCTAACTTATCTGTCCACACTGCTGTAACTTCTCAGTCCACACTGCTCTAACTTATCTGTCCACACTGCTCTAACTTATCTGTCCACACTGCTCTAACTTATCTGTCCACACTGCTCTAGCATCTCTGTCCACACTGCTGTAACTTATCTGTCCACACTGCTCTAACCCATCTGTCCACACTGCTGTAACTTATCTGTCCACACTGCTGTAACATATCTGTCCACACTGCTGTAACTTATCTGTCCACACTGCTCTAGCATCTCTGTCCACACAGCTGTAACTTGTCTGTCCACACTGCTGCAACTTATCTGTCCACGCTGCTCTAACTTATCTGTCCACACTGCTCTAACTTATCTGTCCACATTGTTCTAGCATCTCTGTCCACACTGCTGTAACTTGTCAGTCCACACTGCTGTTACTTCTCAGTCCACACTGCTGTTACTTCTCAGTCCACACTGCTCTAGCATCTCTGTCCACATTGTTCTAGCATCTTTGTCCACACTGCTCTAACTTCTCTGTCCACACTGCTCTATACACACACACCACCTATTTTACACATAGACGACCTCTCTACACAGGCACACCACTTCTCTACACACACCCCCTCTCTACACAGACACACAACCTCTCTACACACACACCACCTTCTCTACACACACACCACATCTCTACACAGACACACCACCTCTCTACACAGACACACCACCTCTCTACACACACACACCACCTCTCTCTACACACACACCACCTTTCCACACACACCACCTCTCTACACACACCACCTCTCTACATACACCACCTCTCTACACACACACCACCTCTCCACACACACAACCTCTCTACACACACACCACCTCTCTACACACACCACCTCTCTACACACACACCACCTCTCTACACACACATTACCTCTGTACACACAAACACCATCATCTCCCTTCCCCCCGATAGCACTACCTATGCAGTTCTCATAAAAGATGAACTGTTAATGCACAGCACTAAGCACAGCTAAAGTGTGTTTCCCATCACCTTGATGCTCTGGTCTAGGTGTGTGTGTTTGAGGCGTGTGAGAAGTGTGTGTGAGGCGTGTGCATGCTCACCTGTAGGGTAGCGCTCTATGACAGGTAAATCATCCAGCTGCAGTGTAGCGTTGCCACCGCTACGCGTGAACTTCACTACATGGTACTTCCCATCGTTAACAAACTTAGCCGTCTCCTGGATGTTGATGTCATCCGTGCCCACATTGAACACCACAGCGATGTGGCCTTTCTCCTGTGGACACAAGGAGCAGAGCTGGGTTAGGGTCAGGGGTCAGAGGTTGGGGGTCAGGGGTAAGGGACCCTAAACGCTTCATTAGTAGGGTGTTTCTGGCGTGCCGTTTCTGATAATGATAATCACATTCATAATAAGATACATCAATCTACGTTTTATGCTCTATTGATTTTACATTGAAGACAGACTTCAGTCCTGTTCCTGTCCTTTCAACACACTACAACCTCACACACGCACACACACACACACACTACAACCTCACACACGCACACACACACACACTACAACCTCGCACACGCACACACACACACTACAACCTCACACACACTGGGTGGAGTCTGGGGTAATAGTCACATGACTTACAAGATAGGGCTGAGCAGAGTGTGTATGTGTCAGTGTGTGTGAGCACAGACCATCTGCTTGGAGGATAAACCCAGCAGCGCAAAGCAGTGCATGTCATTATCCAGTCAGCACAACCACCTCTCAACATCCACCCACCCACCCACCCTCCCTCTCCCTCCCTCTCTTTCTCTCCCTCTCAACATTCACATTTTATTCTCTCTCTTTCTGTCCTCTCTCTCTCTTGGTTCTCTAGAGCCAGAAGCAACAATCATAAATGTTTGTTACTAACCATAACGTTACCTAACCCAGCCTAGTCAAGCATAACCTAATTTAACTTAGTCTGACCCAACCTAACCTAGCGTAGTCTAACCTAACCTAAGTTAGCCTAGTCTGGTCTAACCTAAGCTAAGGTACGATAACCAAGTCTATCTTAAGTAAACCTAGTCTGGTCTAACCTAAGCTAAGATAAGATAACCAAGTCTATTCTAACCGAACCTAGTCTGGTCTAAGCTAAGATAAACAAGTCTATCTTAACTGAACGTAGTCTGGTCTAACCTAAGCTAAGATAAGCAAGTCTATCCTAACTGAACCCCAACAATGAGGAAGCGGGAGGATCCTGCTTCCTACTGTAGCACAGCTTCTGCAAACATCTGGTGTGAGAGGAGAGACGGAGTGTGTATGTGAAAGAGTGTGTGTGTGTGTGTATTTGTCTCTACGGAGTCCTTTTCCGAGGACAGACCCTGAACTCGGAACTTTCTAGAGTTGTTACTCTGGGAGCAGGAAGAAGGAGGAGACAGAGCCAATTAAAAGTCTGTTTTTAATAGCCTCCTTCAGCAGACTGTAAGCTCTCCCCAGAGGATCATTAATACATCGTGTGCATTTAGTCATAAAGTGCCTCAATTTACAGGGTCTAAGAACTTATCTGTATAGTATGGAGAGAGGATGGCTATTAGAGATAGAGTTTGGAATTCATATCAGTATCGATACTAGTATCATTGTGAGTATCAAGACTAATAGTAATAACAGTTCCAGTGTTATACCACCTTCTCAGATATGAAGCTACATAGGGAGAAGGAGAAGCGAGAGGGAGCCCTCTTTGCAATGAAGACGTGTACATAACTACAACCCTTCCCTCAGAATTAGGACTAACATATTTGACTCAATCCTAGAACCACTTCATGGCAGTGACATGGGCAGTGACATCCCTTTACACTTCCCATAGCATGTCGGACAAAAGGAAATGAAAGGAGAAGAAAACTGAAATGTTACTTTTAGAACTTTGTAAGACAGTCCTCGGCCTACCCAGAAATGCCCCAAACCTGCAAGGGGAACAAAGATCAGTGCCTCTCTCTCACCTCTCTCTCTTTATCTCTCTCACATCTCTCTCTCACTTTCTCACCCCTCTCTCACCTTTATGTCTCTCTCACATCTCTCTCTCACTATCTCTCTCTCACCTCTCTTACCCTCTTGCTCTGACTCTCCATAGTAAAACGGGCCATTAAGATTAGGATGCAAAAATGTGACCCTGAACTCCTCCATCTGAATACATTTTCCAACAGAGGAGCACAGAGATTGTCCCCTTGAACATAAAACATGAAAATGAATACGGGCAATGCGTTAATTATCAAAACTCAGATATTTTGACAATAATCGTAATGAGTATAATACCTACTGGAAAATATAATCAAGTTATTGAATGTTACCAAATTTAGAACATATAAGTTAAATTAGCTGAACATCTACATTTAAAAACTTGACAAAAATAAAGAAATAAGAAAATGATCTTACTGTACAGAGTCAGTGCCCTGGCAATAGAGAACGATCATGGCTGGCTAAAAGAAATGGAAACACTGCCACTCCCAGAGTACGAAAATACTAGAAAACATCCCATAATCTGTTCCTTAAATATGTGGGTTTGATAAATTAACTTTAGATGAGAAGACGTGTAGTTTTGGGCAAGAGAGGAGATGGAAGGATGGGATGACAGAGAGAAAGAGAGGGAGAGGAAGAGAAAGGGAGAGAGAGAGAGAGAGAGAGAGAAAGAAAGAGAGAGGGAGGAGAGAGAGAAAGAAAGACAGAGGGAGGAGAGAGAGAAATCGAGTGTATCAGGCTGAAATGTTCTGAAGCAGGTGTGTGTGTGCACTTGTTTGTGTGTGTGTGAAAGTGTGCACAAGTGTGCGTGTATAAGTGTGTGTGTGTGTGTGTATGTGTGTGCGTGTGTGTGTGTGTGAGTGAGTGAGTGAGTGAGTGAGTGAGTGAGTGAGTGAAGAGGGAGCAAGGTCTTATTTCTGGAAGAGCCATTTCTGAAAATATATTTTCTCTTTCTTCGCTCTTCCTCCTCTGACCAGCACATTCTATCAGGACAGGTCAGCAGACAGATGAACTCACATTCTCAGAAATCAATTTAGGTTTCAGTTGACTGTATATACTATTATGACAGGAGCCACTCGGCCGACCTTCAAACGTCCGTCAACCCCCCGTCCCCCTAAGAGACCATAGAGAGTCCAGGAAAGAACTAGGGAGACCAGGGAGAGACTAGTGACCAGGGAGGGACCAGAGAGACTAGTGACCAGGGAGGGACTAGAGAGACTAGTGACCAGGGAGGGACCAGAGATACTAGTGACCAGGGAGACCAGAGAGAGACCAGAGACACTAGAGAGAGACCAAGGGGACCAGAGAGAGACCACAGAGAATAGAGTGACCAGAGAGAGACTGAAGTGAGACCAGGGAGACCGGTGAAGACATTACATCACACTGTTGAAATGATGACAATAGGCTATGTTTATTGACTCATCTGATTGAAAATCAAAAACCCTCATTCACCCCTTTTAGTATATTCTACATTACTGGAAACCATTTGTTACGCTTAAGGCCAATTATTATTATCACTGAACTGTAAACAGTAAGTGTTGAGTGTTAATTCTGGGTGCCACACTTTGCGTCAAACTTTGACGTGGCTAAAGTTGAGTTCCAGTGCTGTCCAGTAGTTTCTTACCTTTTAGGACTTATCGTTATTCTTTATTCTCAACCTACTAAAATGTTGAATATTTTCCACCAGGCCAGGGAGACTAGAGAGATACCAGAGAAAGACCAGGGAGACCAGAAAGAAGCCAGAGAGACCACGGACAGACAAAGACCAGACTGAGTCCAAAAAGACCAGAGAGAGACCAGAGAGACACTAGAGAGAGACTAAAGAGACCAGAGAGAGACCAGATAGACTAGAGTGACCAAGAGAGAAACCAAGGAGACCAGAGAGACACCAGAGAGAGACCAGAGAGCAACTACAGAGAGAGTCAAGGGAGACCCCAGAAAGACCAGAGAGATAGAGACACGCCAGGGAGACCAGACAGAGACCAGAGAGATTCCGGAGGCAAGTAAAGACCAGAGACCAGAGAGACCAGAAAGATGCAGACACACCCAGACACACATGCACCATAAGAAAAAAACTTGAGCGTACGCACACAAACAGGCTTCTAGCTATGTAGCTACCCAGAAATAAGGCAAACTTAAAGAAGGCAAACTCCCTCGCCTGTCCTCTCCTTACACATCCCTCCATTGACTTCATTTTTCTCCGTCGCCACGCCTCATCTCAGTCCTCCCTCCCCTGGATTGGTGAGGCACTAGGGAGAGGACCAGTAGTGTGACCTACATTTACAAACCAACCAGGAACTATTATAGATGTCTACATAGATATCTCTCCCTTCGCATTCTCTCACCCTTTCTCCCCTCTCTCTCTTTCTTGCTCATCTCTCTCACCCCCCTCTCCTTTCTCCTCTTTCTCCCCCCCCTCTCTCTCCCCATGATAGAAGCTGAGGACAGGGAAGTTCTTAAAAACCATTAGCCTATCAGACGCTGCCCTCTGCCAGCCTATCAGACACTCAACTGTGCCAGCCTATCATGCTGAGATGGAGTGACCTGTTGCCGTGGAGACGGGGCTGTAATGAAGACAACCAGCTGCCACTGAGGTGTGGAACACACCTGACAGGTGTGTATTTTGAGTGCGTCATTAGTGTGTGTGTATAGTTGTGTGTAGCAGTGTGAGTGTATAGTTGTGTGTGTGTGAATGGTGATGTGTGTATACATGTGTGTGTGTAGTTGTGTGTGTAGTGTGTTTTCTCCCAGGAGAGTAGCTCCAGTATGCAGTGTTGTTCCAACATCACTGTGTCTTGTATGGAACCTGTGAGTATAACTCTGACACGCCTGTATGAGATCAGGCTGCTGTGTAAGAAACAGAGGGATGGACAGACTGTAGAGCATTATAACTGATCCTCCCCTACCAGTATATAACTGTACACAGCTCTGGTCTCCATGTCTCTGCAGGCTGGCTGTGTAGCTTATGACTTATTCATATCTGGCTCTTTAATAGTTTGTCAGTTGCTATGCAATAGCCTCAACCCACAGTCAGTGTGTCTTTTATGAACGTGAGATATGTGTGTGTCCTGCGTGTGAGTGTGTGTGTCCTGTCTCTCAGCTTTGGTCACCAGCGTCAGGTGACAAACCCCTAGGGAGAACAGGCGCAAAGCATTGTGGTCCGCTCATGAATAAGGCATTGATTCACCGGTAGCCATACTGCCACTGTGAGCCAGGAGCGTTCTCAGTTCATCATCCAAACTGAATGGGATAAGAAGAGCCCAAACAGACGCGCTCACACTCCCACAGTGTCCATATGCAGTTCTACCTCCTTCTCTCCCTTCTCCCTCCCTCCCTCACTTCCTACCTCCCTCCCCCTCTGCCCTCCTAACTCCCTACCTGCTCATCACCTTTCCTCCCTCTCTCTGCTTCCCTTGCTCTCTCTGTCCCTCTCTTCCTTCCTCCCTCTCTCTGTCCCTTCCTTCCTCCCTCTCTCTGTCCCTCCCTCCCTCTCTCTCTTCCTCCCACCCCTCTCTGTCTCTCCTCCCTCCATCCCTGCCTGTCCGCCTGCCTGAGTTCAGATGAGCGAATATTCAGCCTGTCAGTAATGATGTGAGTTATGTAACCTCTATCAGGCTGTTGTGTAAGTATGAGAAACTGCACATGTGTTTCTGATGCTGCCCTGAGACTAGAGATGGCAGGCAGGCATGCGGGCAGGCGGGCGGGCGGGCGGGGAGGCAGGCGGCCAGGCGGGCAGGCGGGAGGGCAGGCGGGCAGGTGGGCAGGCGGGCAGGCAGTTAGGCAGGTAGTGACATTTAATCTGCGTAATCCATGGGCTCCTGAATCTCCTTCCTGATTGGACACCAAGAACACTATCACAGCCTGTGTTGATCCACTTGTGACTGTGGTTAGTTAGCGGGTTGGGGTTAGCTGCACTTTTCTTAAAAAAATGGACATACACCCTACATCGTGCAATGGAACCTTACATGAAGTGATAGCAATGCTTTCGGGAAGAGAAGCACATTTTGACATATTTCATGTCTACGTAGCAAACCTAAGCCGATTGCAAGCCTGCTAACACCGTTTTTCAGATTTGCTAAAACACAAGATCTCATTCTCAGCACCAAGGTCTCAGTGGACTAAGAGTGGCCTTGTCAAATCAGCCTTCTAGCAAAACCTTAATCAAGTTTATGCAGTTAGACACCGTTTGCAAACTGAATTGACTCAAGATTTTCTCACTCTTTTCTCACTAAAACACATTTTGCAATGTGATGCACTGTTATGTTGCAAAATGCACAACTGCAACACAGTTGTCATCTTTAACACAACATATTTGATGCTCGTTTCTAATGATGTGATCAAACCAGAATGTATCCAATTCAGAATTACAGTTGACAACAATTTTACATTTGTAATCAATCTTGAGTTTACTGTAATATCAATATTGAGCTATCGTTGTTCTTCAAGCTCTTGCAGTTGGTCTACTGGATTTTCATGCCAGTGCTGAATATAAACACAGTCAATACTGTACTACTGATAGCAATTATAGCCATTTATTCAATATTTCTAGTTATGTTTTTCTTTAATTAGATGCCCTGGACAGAGTCACAGATTTTTTTTAATGTAACTTGACGATTTGGTTCTGTTTAAAGTATTTCGAAAATGGGCGAAGGTTTTAAGAACCATTTTAACTATTGAGAAAAACTCTAATATAGAAAATAGATCAAGGGTTAACAAGAATATGCACACTAACTATTCAAAGCAGTTGTATTCTTAGTATTCAACTCATTGTTTGCCAAACACGTTTTTTTGTTTCCTAATCACTTGTTATTGGTGCTTCAGGAGAGGAGAGATGAGGAGGAGGAGGAGGGGAGAAGAGATGAGGAGGAGGAGGGGAGGTGATGAGGAGGAGGAGGGGGAAGAGACGAGGAGGGTGAGGAGATGAGAGAGAGAGGCAGGGGGAATGGGTGGGGAGGTGTGGAGGGGGAGGAGGGAAGGGGGAGATGAAGAGGAGGAGGGGGAGATGAGGGAGGGAAGGTGTGTGTGTGTGGGGGTGGGGGTGGGGAGGAGATGAGGTTGAGGGGGGAGATGGGGGGGGTTGAGGGGGAGGAGGGGGCTTGGGGGGGGGGTAGGGTAGGGGAGGAGAGGAGAAAGATGGGATGAGGGGAGGAGATGAGGAGGAGGAGGGAGGAGGAGAATGAGGCAGGAGGAGGGAGGAGAGAAAGAGGAGATGAGAGTGGGAGGGCAACGTGTGAGATGACGGTGAGGGGAATGAGGAGCGGATAAAAAGTTCAGTGGGAGTTAGTGGATGCGACGTAGGAGAGGGGGGGAGGGGGGGGGGGAGGGAATGGAGAGAGATAGGGAGGGGGCGAGAATGCCAGTACGTAGCGCGGGTTGACGGAACTTGAGATAGTGGGGGCGAGGATCGAAATCGTGTGGGCACGAGACGAACATTGGCTAGACACGGCATCGCGCGCCGCCATGTGTGAGGAGGCAGAGGGAGGGGAACGAGGGAGGAGGAGGAGGGGAGGTGGAGGGGACGCGGGTGTAGTAACGGGGGGATGGGGAGGACGCGCTGAGGCCCGCAGGGCAGGAGGGGGGAGGGGTAGAGCGGCCACGCACGCGGAGGAGAGGGCGGGGGAGATGAGGGTGAGAGGAGGAGGGAGGGGAGGAGGAGAGAGGAGAGCGAATGCACCACGTAGCATGAGCACACTGGCACTACACAACCTAGCAGTAAAGGGCACACACAAGTAAGCAACAACACACAGACACACACGTGTACACACACGTATACACACAGTATACATACACATATACACATTCACACACGTGTCACACACATGTACACACAGCGGTGTTATGTTAATTGGAGTTAAACATGCACAGACTCAGGTCAGAGTTAGAGTTTCAAACACAAAGCTCAGTTCAACGCACACACAAGATTAACACACTCACACCACAGACACATGGACTCTCACACCGTACACACATCCATAACACCACAAACGCACATTCATCACACAAGCAACACACACAGCAACGGTAGTCAACAAGAACACACACAGACACCCATACATACACACACAATACACACTCACACAGCACACACACACTCACACGACACACACACACATACACCACACACACACACATACACACTCACACCACACGCACACTTACACCACACACACACCACACATACACTCACACCACACACACACCACACATACACACACACACTCACACCACACGCACACACTCACACCACACACACACCACACATACACACCACGCACACTCACAGAATCAAAGAGAAACACAGCAGTAGATAACAAAGAGACAGAAAGTGTTGGTAGTTTGCCGATGGGACAGTGGCTGTCTGCTCTTCTTAGTAAGCACTTAACTTTTATCAAAGACATGATGAACCCAAAGGGGGATAAACTGCCAATCTAGTAACCCTTCCCGTAGTGCCACATTGGAGTGGGCTGGCTAGTGTGCAAGGCCCCAACACACACACACAGCAGGGCTGGCTAGTGTGAGCCGTGCGGGCTAGTGTGCAAGGCCTCGACACACACACAGAGCCGTGCTGGCAAGTGTGAGCAGTGCTGGCTTGTGTGCAAGGCCCCAACACACACACAGAGCAGTGCTGGCTAGTGTGCAAGGCCCCGGCACACACACACAGCCGTGCTGGCTAGTGTGAGCAGTGCTGGCTAGTGTGTAAGGCCCCAACACACACACAGAGCAGTGCTGGCTAGCTCTGGTGGCATTGTATGATCCGCGAATAGCCGCCTCGGCAGTATCGTTTGTCTTGTTTTGTTTATAAATTCTGTATTGAGCCAAGATCTGCGGATTTCTCAAACAAGAGAAGAACACCTAAACATCAGAGTAACTACTCCTGCTAACTTGATCCCCACTTTTCTGCGCCCGGAGGCAGAACTTGTGGATATATTGTTCAACGCTACACTCGGTATTGTCTGCGCCCTGAAACAGTTACACCGGCGCCAAAGAGAGGGAAACATGCGGGCTCGCTTGTCCGATTTAGGAGACGAGGTAGCTGGCCAGCGCTGCCGAGTCTCTTCCTCTCTAACGTGCGCTCACTTCACATTAAAATGGACAAACTCCAGCTAACCATGGCGAAAAACAAGGACTTTCTCTTTTCCTCAGCCATGTGCTTCACCAAAACATGGCTGTGCGACAAGATCATGGACACTGTGCTTGACCTGTCCGGATTTCAGCTGTTAAGAGCGGACCGAGACGCAGCCCTGCCTGTAAAAAAGAAGGGCGGAGGCATTTGTTTTTATATCAACCGCTAGTATCAAGTACATATCATGGAATCATTTTTTATGAACCGCAAAGTCTTTTACTCGCCCCGGGAGTTCGCATCCTTCATTCTGGTCGGAGTTTACGTGACACCGGGCCTGCACGTGAAAAAGGCGCAGCGTGCACTCGCAGACCAGATTCGGAAAGTGGAGCAAACTCACCCGGATTCACTAATCATCGTCTTTGGGGACTTCAACAAGGGCAACCTCAACCAGGAACTCCCCAAATACAGACAATACATCAACTGCCCCACCAGAGAGGGAAATACCCTAGATCACTGCTACACCACAGCCAGCAAAGCATATCATGTTGTCTCTCGTGCAGCACTTGGACACTGACCACGCCATGATCCACATGAGTCCTGCATACAGGCAGAAACTTAAACTCTGCAAACCTGCAGTGAGTACACACATACAGTGGTCCAGTGAGGCTGTGGAGGGTCTCAGAGCTAACTTGGACTGCACTGACTGAGAAGTGTTTGCTACTGCCACAAATGGCCTGGATGAGCTCACTGAGGCTGTAATGTCGTACATCAGCTTCTGTGAGGACTCCTGCATTCCAACACGAACCAGGGTGAGCTACAACAACGACAAACCCTGGTTTACAGCTAAACTCAGAAGTCTGAGGTCCAAGAAAGAGGCGGCATTTAAAAGTGGGGACAAGTACATATTCAAGGAGTCTAAAAAGTTATTTAGCAGGGCGGTAAGGGACGTTTAACGACGGTACTCAGAGAAACTGAAAGGCCAATTCTCTACGAACAACTCTACTTCTGTCCGGAGGGTGCTCAGGCAGATTAAAAAATACAAGCCCAGAGCCACACCCACCACATCAACCATCAACATGTACACAATGCTGACTCTCTTTACAAGAGAGGGAAGTCAACAAAGTGTTCAAGAAACAGAACCCCACAAAGCAGCTGGACCAGACGCTGTCTCCCCTGCCACTCTGAGGCACACTGCTGCCACTGCCGAGGACAAGAGTAGACTGCAGCGCATCAGAAGGTGATAGGCTGCAACCTGCTATCCCTCGAGGACCTGCACACCTCGAGGTCCTTGAGGCGAGTGAGGAAGATTGTGGCCGACTCCTCCCACCCTGGACACTCTTTGCTTCAGCTGCTCCCCTCTGGCAGGAGGCTATGGTCCATCAAGACCAAAACCTCTCGCCACAGGAACAGCTTCTACGCCTCTGTTATTTCCCTCTTCAACAGGGCCAAGGACTCAGTATGACATTGCCACAAACTACCAACACCCCACACTCCCGCTCTGGGATCCTCCTACTGCACTCTGCACAAGCCACTTTAGCACATGACATGACAACTTAAAACTACCACTGTGATTTTGCACTACTGTGTATATACCCCCCCTCTCCCTGAATACACCCCCCCTCCCACTATTGCACTACTGTGTATAGACGCCCCTCCTCCTGAACTATATATACCCCATTTACTATAGTAATAGTAAGCAGTGGCAGTTCCCTGCCACAGTAAGTTCTGTGCTTGTATATCTTGCATGGTGAATAAAACTGATTTTGATTCTGATTCTGATTATGAGCACATGGATGAACCTGCAGTTTGTGTGTGTGTGTGTGTGTGTGTTTGTATGTGTGTCAATGTGTGTGTGTGTGTGTGTTGGTGTGAGTTTGTGTGTCAGTGTGTGATTGTAAGTGTGACTGTTGCTGTGAGTGTGTGTGTACCGGTGTGAGTGCGTGTGGGTGTTGGTGTGTGCATGTGTTAGTGTGTGGGTGCGTGTGTGTTGGCATGTGTAAATGTGCATGTGTCTGTGTGTGTGCATGTCTTTGTGTAAGTGTGAGTGTGTGTGAGAGTGTGTGTGTGTACATGTGTGTGAGTGTACGTGTGTGTGTGTGCATGAGTGTGAGTGTGTGTGAGTATGCGTGTGTGTGAGTGTGTGTGAGAGTCTGTGTGTGTGCGTGTGTGTGCATGTCTTGGCGTGAGTGTGCGTGTTTGTGTGAGTGTGTGTTTGTGTGAGTGTCAGCAAGGAAAAAAGTACTGGTCCCACTCTGGGAATGTAATTACATCTGGAGCATCGGATGCCTTTCAACAAAGTATGGAGAGATGAAGGAGAGATGGAGGGAGGAATAGATGAGAGATGAAGGAGAGATGAAGGAGAGATGGAGGAAGGAAGGAATAGAGGAGAGATTGAGGAGAGATGAAGGAGAGATGGAGGGGGGAATAGAGGAGAGATAAAGGAGAGATGAAGGAGAGATGGAGGGAGGGAGGAATAGAGAAGCGGTGGAGGAGAGATGAAGGAGAGATGGATAGAGGGAGGAATAGAGGAGACAGAGGAGAGATGGAGAGATGTAGGGAGAAATAGAGGAGAGATAGAGGAGAGATGAAGGAGAGATGGTGGAGGGGAGGAATAGAGGAGAGATGGAGAAGAGATGGGGGAGGGAGGAATAGAGGAGAGATAGAGGAGAGGTGGAGGGAGGGAGGAGTATAGGAGAGATGAATGGAGGGAGGAATAGGTGAGAGATGGAGGAGAGATGGAGGGAGGGAGGAATAGAGGAGAGATGGAGGAGAGATTAAGTAGAGATGGAGGGAGATGGAAGGAGAGGAATAGAGGAGAGATGAAGGAGAGTTGGATGGAAGAAGGAATAGAGGAGAGATGGAGGAGCGATGAAGGAGAGATGGAGGAATAGAGGAGGAATGAAGGAGATAGATGGAGGGAGGAATAGAGGAGAGATGGAGGAAATATTAATGAGAGATGGAGGGAGGAATAGAGGGAGGAATAGAAGCAGGGATAGAGGAGAGATGGAGGGAGGAATAGAGGGAGGAATAGAAGCAGGGATAGAGGAGAGATGGATGGAGGAATAGAGGGAGGAATAGAAGGAAGGATAGAAGGAAGAATAGAAGAGAGATGGAGGAAAGATGGAGGAGGGAGGGATGGAGAGACAGGAAGGGATGGAGAGACAGAGATGGATGGAGAGACAGGGAAAAAAGGAGGACGGGAAGGACAGTGGTAGTTAGAGGGACAGGCAGAGATAGAGACACAGGGAGAGACAGACGAAGGGAGAGGGAATGAAAGGACAGTGGGAGATGGAGGGACAGGCAGAGATAGAGAGACATGGGGAGACAGATTAAGGCAGGAGGGAATCGAAGGACAGTGGGAAGGATGAAGCGGCGTGTTCCATCTCCTTGACCCTGTGTAGCTGTAAATGTCAGGCCGCTTTATTACGCTTCTGATGAGCTCATTGAACCATTTAAACTCACTGAAGCACACACACACACACACTCTGATAGAGATGTCCTGCTGAGCTGGAGCTCAGTGATCTGGTCACATCAAGGTCTTGGTGCTCTCTGCACACTATAGCAGGGTCTCTCCACACTACAGCAGGGTCTCTCCACACTGCAGCAGGGTCTCTCCAAACTATAGCAGGATCTCTCCACACTACTGCAGGGTCTCTCCACACTATAGCAGGGTCTCTCCACACTACAGCAGAGTCTCTCTCCACACTATAGTAGGGCCTCTCCACAATACAGCAGGGTATCTCTCCACACTACAGCAGGGTCTCTCCACACTACAACAGGGTCTCTCTCCACACTATAGCAGGGTCTCTCTCCACACTACAGCAGGGTCTCTCTCCACACTATAGCAGGGTCTCTCCACACTACAGCAGGGTCTCTCTCCACACTAAAGCAGGGTCTCTCCACACTACAGCAGGGTCTCTCTCCACACTAACATGGTCTATTCACACTATAGCAAGGTCTCTCTACACCACAGCAGGATCTGTCCACACTATAGCAGGGTCTCTCCACATAATAACAGGGTCTGTCCCCACTACAGCAGGGTCTCTTCACACTACAGCAGGGTCTCTCCACACTACAGCAGGGTCTCTCCCCACTATAGCAGGGTCTCTCCCCACTACAGCAGGGTCTCTCTCCAAGCTATAGCAGGGTCTCTCTCCACACTATAGCAGGGTCTCTCCACACTAAAGCAGGGTCTCTCTCCACACAACAGCAGGGTCTCTCTCCACACTATAGCAGGGTCTCTCCACACTATAGTAGGGTCTCTCCACACTACAGCAGGGTCTCTCCACACTATAGCAGGGTCTCTCTCAACACTATAGCAGGGTCTCTCCACACTACAGCAGGGTCTCTCTTCACACTATAGCAGGGTCTCTCTCCACACAACAGCAGGGTGTCTCTCCACACTATAGCAGGGTCTCTCCACACTAAAGCAGGATCTCTCTCCACACTATAGCAGGGTCTCTCCACACTATAGCAGGGTCTCCCTCCACACTGTAGCAGGCTCTCCCTCCACACAATAGCAGGGTCTCTCCACTCTATAGTAGGGTATCTCCACACTATAACAGGGTCTCTTTCCACACTACAGCAGGGTCTCTCCACACTATAGCAGGCTCTCCCTCCACACAATAGCAGGGTCTCTCCACACTACAGCAGGGTCTCGCTCCACACTATAGTAGGGTCTCTCTCCACACTATAGCAGGGTCTCTCCACACTAATTGTGTCTCCACACTATAGCAGGGTCTCTCTCCACACTATAGCAGGGTGTCTCCACACTGATTGTGTCTCCACACTATAGCAGGGTCTCTCCACACTACAGCAGGGTATCTCTCCACACTATAGCAGTGTCTCTCCACACTATAGCAGGGTGTCTCCACACTGATTGTGTCTCCACACTATAGCAGGGTCTCTCCACACTATATCAGCGTCTCCCTCCACACTATAGCAGGGCTTCTCCACACTACACTAGGGTATCTCTCCACACTATAGCAGGGTCTCTCCACACTAAAGCAGGGTCGTCACCTAGGATCATCTCGGAAGAACACAATCAGCCCTGTCCTGTCTGCTCCACCATCAAGACACAAAGTCCTGTCCTCCTCTCTTCTCCACCTGCAGGACACAGGGTCCTCCTCTCTGCTCCACCTGCAGGACACAGGGTCCTCCTCTCTGCTCCACCTGCAGGACACAGGGACCTCCTGTATGCTCCACCGGAAGGACACATGGGTCCTGTCCTCCTGTCTGCTCCACCAGAAGGACACAGGGTCCTCCTCTCTGCTCCACCTGCAGGACACAGGGTCCTCCTCTCTGCTCCACCTGCAGGACACAGGGTCCTCCTGTCTGCTTCACCTGCAGGACACAGGGTCCTGTCCTCCTGTCTGCTCTACCTGCAGGACACAGGGGCCTCTCTGCTCCACCTGCAGGACACAGGGTCCTCCTGTCTGCTCCACCTGCAGGACACAGGGCCATCTCTGCCTGTCTGCTCCACATGTAGGACACAGGGGCCTCTCTGCTCCACCTGCAGGACACAGGGTCCTCTCTGCCTGTCACAGCCTCTAGCTCTAGCAGCTTCAGAACTAGACAGCTACCAGCTGTCTGTTACCTGAGGTTGCGGAGGAACTTTCAAACAAACAAACCTGCCATTAATTGAACAGAAACATAACCCTCTTGTTCTTCAAGACTTCACCTTCCCAATGGTAGAAGGTGAAGAGTTAAGAGAGGAATATGTACTAGTTTGCTACTTTTAATGTTGTTTACTTTCATGTTGACTTTAGCGACACCTTATTCTTCCAGCTGCATAGCCCAGGACAGTCTTGGTATCTACATGAAGTTAACGTTATAACACAATCATTCAACAATATTTTCTCATTGTTATTTGTAACCATATGAACCAGCTCCAGAACAGTACACATTTTCAATAGGTGTGAATGGAAGACGGAGAGTTTGGACTACATAACCAATGACCTTTCAACAATCACCTTCTGACCTCAGATGCAGGACATCTCCAGACCTTAAACTCTATGAGGTCAAAAATTACTTCAATCAATCTCTGAGGCCATCAATGCCACAATGTCAGGATTAGCTTTAAGAAACATCTCACCAAGACACTACTCACCTGAGTTCCCTTAAATAACTCATTTTCATCTATCTCCTCCTCCTCTATCTCCCCCTTCTCCACCTATATATCGCCCTCCTCTATCTCTCACTCCTCCTCTATTTCCCCCTCCTCTATTCCCCCCTCCTCCTCTGTCTCCTCCTCCTCCTATATCTCCTCCTCTGTCTCCCCCTCCTCCTCTGTCTCCCCCTCCTCCTCTATCTCCTCCTCCTCCTCTATATCCTCCTCCTCTATCTCCCCCCTCCTCCTCTATCTACCTCTCCTCCTCTATCCTCTCCTCTATCTACCCCTCCTCTTCTACCTACCACTCCTCCCCTATCTCCTCCTCTTCCTCCTCTATCTCCGCCTCCTCCTCTTCCTCCTCTATCTCCTCCTCTATCTCCCCTTCCTCCTCTATCTCCTCCTCCTCCACCTACCCCTCCTCTTCTACCTACCCCTCCTCCTCTATCTCCTCCTCCTCATCTATCTCGTCCTCCTCTATCTCCTCCTTCTCCTCTATCTACCCCTCCTCCTCCTCTATTTCCTCCTCATCGTCCTCCACCCCTGATTGCGTGTCCAATGCCCTTTTAATTAGATTTTTTCCCTTTTTTTCTTCCTCTCCTGTCGTTTCTCTCCTTCCCTCCATCTTATCTTCATTATCAGTCATCTCTGAGAGCTAATAAAAGACAACAGATAGCATTGTTCCCTTACACGCCACCACTCTCTACTTTCTCTGTGTCCCACTCTCTCCCACCACTCTCTCCTATCTTTCTGTCCCACTCTCTCCCACCACTCTCTCCTTTCTCTCTGTCCCACTCTCTCCCACCTCTCTCTCCTCCACTCTCTACTCTACCTACTCTTCTCATATAAGCGTTACTTCTCTTCCTCCTTATGTCTCCTTCTACTGCTTCCTTTCCTCCTTTTTCTTGCATTTCTTTCTGTTCTCTCGCTCTCAATCTCTTATTCTCTCTCTTGTCCTCTATATATCTCCCATACTCTCCCTCAGCCACTCTCTCCTTCCCCTTCCCCCATCTCCCTCCCTTTCTCCTCTCCTGTCTGGATGTTTTCAGCTGCAGCAGAATGGAGTGATGGAGGAGATAGGCAGGGTATGTTTCTGGGTAATAACAGGAGAGATAAGACCTCCACAGTCTTCCCACAATGCCATGCGAGCCCTGAGGGTCCCAGAGACATGAACACCCTGTCAGGTTTCCTATTAGATAAGAGGGGAGGAAAAATAAGGAGAGAGAGGGAGTAGAAGACTAGTAGAGAGGAGAGATGGGGAGGAGAGAGAAAAGGAAAGAGGGGAAGGAGAAGGAGAGAGACTGAGGAGAAAGGAAGAGGAGAGAGAGCTAGGAGGAGAGAAAGGGAGAAGCATGAGGGACGAGAGAGTTGGAGGAGAGGGGGCGGATAAGAAGAGAGAGGGAGGAGGAAGGAGGAGAAGACAGTGAGGAGAAGGAGAGAGGGTGAGAGATGGAGAAGGATTATGGAGGAGAGAGAGAGAGGAGAAGGATAGAGGGAGATAAGGAGGAGCAGTGGGAGGGAGGGATGGAGGGAGGAGGGAGGGAGGGAGCAGTGGTCCTTTCTGCTGGCAAGTCATTGGGGTTTTTCTTTATCCAGTTCCAGTCAGCGTTCCTAGAACGATATCTGGTTACCTCTTCTTCTCCCACCTCATCCCCTCATCTTCCACCTCCCCCTCCTCCCTACCTTCCTCCTCCTCCTTTTCCTCCCCCGGATCTGCCTCTCACTCTCTGGTCTCAACGATAGTCTCTAAGGTGATGGTCTCTAAGGCAATGGTCTCTAACGCTCGACACTGTGATGCTTCTAGTCTTCTGTCCGTATCAGTTACCGCGGAGACTGACCGTACTTCCTCTAAACCTGGTGTCCTGAAATAAAGCTGAAATTATGCCTCTGAGAGTGGGAGGAGGGGAATGGGAGTGTGGTGCAGACTGTGCTGGGCGGAATTAATTAACAAGAAGTAGAAGCTCTTAGTCTGGCACCATTACAGACCATAATAATACCTAGGAGAGGGAGAGCAGGGGGAGAGAGAAAGTGAGAAAAAGAGGAAAGGGGGGACAGAATGAAAGACAGCGCAAGGGAGCAAAAGAGAGAGGAGATTGAGAGGAGGTAGAAAGTGGTCTGAGCTCACATAGTAGAGACCATAATCAATAAGATGCCAGTGTGTGGGGTCTCACACACACAGTAGTGACCATAACCAATAAGATGCCAGTGTGTGGGGTCTCACACACACAGTAGTGACCATAACCAATAAGATGCCAGTGTGTGGGGTCTTACACAAACAGTAGTGACCATAACCAATAGGATGCCAGTGTTTGGGGTCAGTTATGCCCAGAGTGGATGCATGTGCTGCAGCAGTATCATGCATAGACCCATCATACACTGAGGTAAGAGGACTAAACTAGGTCAGGAGAGTTAATACTCTGTTCCTCCTCTCCTCTTCCCTCCACTCCTCGTTTCACAGAACACACTGCTGGTTCTGTGATTGTAGTGTGCTCAGTGTGTTCAGGGGTAGACAGATAAGGGCCTTTCACTGGCCAGTGTGTATGTGCGTATAGGTGTGTGAACTATAAGTTAACATCAGCGGCACAACATTGGAACAAGATCTACAGAGTGGATAGAGACTGTTACCATGGTAACAGTTGGCACAGCAGCAAAGGCAAGGAGATTGGTACATCGCTACGGCAACAGAGTGATGGACAAACTACAGATGCAACAAACTTCATCATCTTGAGAAAAGAGGGGTCAGAGAGCCATGGTGGGATAAGGGCTGGTGGTTGCTAGGGTGAAGTATTTAGAGTTGCTAAGGGGAAGGGCTGGTGGTTGCTAGGGTGGAGTATTTGGGGTTGCTAAGGCGGATGGCTGGTGGTTTCTAGGGTGGAGTATTTGCGGTAGCTAAGGCGGAGGGCTGGTGGTTGCTAGAGTGTAGTTTTTGGGGGTTGCTAAGGTGGATGGCGGGTGGTTGCTAGGGTAATAGCGTGTCAGCAAAGCCAGCTCAGCACCAGCTCTTTGCAGCTGATTGGTCCCCAGCAGGTATTTTAATTGGACCTTGGGGCTTAGCGTGAGACCTGGCCCCGCCCCCCGAGAGACCAGGACTGTCTAGTAGCAGGTAATGAGGCACGCGATGACACACACACACACAAGCACACACAGATAATCCTAATGGCACAGTGGCATGAATGTCATGACTCTTTCCTCCACACATGTTGGTGCTCAATTACAGGCGCCGCTCCTTTTCCCACCCATCCTCTACTCTCTCCACCTCTTCTACTCTACTCTCCTCTGCCCTTCCCTCCTCTCCGCCAACTCCCCTCCCCTCTGCCTCCTCCTGTCTGCCCCCCCTCCCATCCACTCCCCTCCCCTCTCCTCCCCACCACCCCTCCCCTCTCCTCTCCTCCCCACCACCCCTCCCCTCCTCTCTGCCCCCTCCTCCCCTCCTCTCTGCCCCCTCCTCCCTCCCTTCTCTCCTCCCCTCCCCTCCTCTCCCTCCTCTCTGTTCCCTCCTCCCTCCCTCCCCTCCCCTCTATTCCCCTCCTCCCCTCCTCTCCTCTCTGACCCTCCTCCCCTCCCCGCCCCTCTCCTCCCTCCCCTCCCTCCCCTCCCTCTGCTCTCCTCCCACCCCTCCCCTCTCCTCTCCTCTCCTCTCCTCCCCTCCCCTCCTCCCCCCTCTCCTCTCCATGAACTGTATAGGTCCCTTGGAGACTCAGAGTTGGTTCATTTCAGTAACATGGCCTGTGTTGAAGCATCTGCACAGCAATAATTCCTTTTGTAAATGAAATTCAAATCCATCCACTTCCTGACAAGATTATGTAAAGCAAGGAATTAGGAGTGTTGCAGACACATCCACCTGGAACCTGAAGCAGAGGTAGGAACCGATACTACTCTCTTTAGGACCTAGGGGGTCTGGAGAAAGAGGAGAGCAATAACTGGTTTAATCAACCCCCTTCCTGCAGTGTGTGTGTTTTGAGAGTGTGTGTGTGTGTGTGTGTGTGAGAGTGAGGGTGTGGAGTGAGAATGTGTGAGTGGGTGTGTACATATACATGTGTTTGAGAGTGTGTATGTGTGAGAGAGTGGGTGAGAGAATGTGTGTGTGAGAGAGCGTGTGTGTGAGAGTGTGGGCGGGTGTGAAAGTGTGGAGAGTCTATAGACTATGAAGTCTAACTGCTCTAGTCTACAGTCTTTACACATTCTACCTGCTGTAGACTTCACAGTCTACCTGCTGTAGACTACACAGTCTAATGGCTGTAGTCTACACATTCTAACTGCTGTAGAGTTCACAGTCTACCTGCTGTAGATTACACAGTCTAACGGCTGTAGTCTACAAATTCTAACTGCTGTAGACTTCACAGTCTACCTGACTAAACAGCCTAACTTCTATCATCAACTTAGCAGCTGTCCTTGCACATTACATCAGATCAGCTGTGTGCATGCATGTGTGTGCATGTGTGTGCATGCATTTGTATGCATGTGTGTGTGTATATGTGTGTGTATGTGTGTGCGTATGTGTGAGAGTTAGCGTGAGAATGTTGTTATGCTGTTGGACAGACCTGTTCTCCCCTGAGGTAGGCTAGGGATGCAGGTGTCTCCTGCACTCCTTTGAGACCCTGTGAGAGTGTGTGTGAGAGTGTGTGTGTGCGAGTGTGTGTGTGTTAGAGTGTGTGTGTGTGTGTGAGTGTGTGTGTGCACGTGTGTGTGTGTGTGCGCGTAAATACGTGTGTGCATGACTCACTCCGCAGGTCCTTGAGGACAGGGCACCTCTGTCACAGTTGGTTCAGCTGGGATGTGTGTGTGTGTGCATGTGTGTGTGTGTCTGGGAGGGTCTTACGATGTGCAGCTTGAGGTAGTCTCCCAGGCCGGAGGAGCTGTCCACCCTAACCAGCACGGCCTCCTTCAGCTGCGTGCTGAAGCCCACTGCCAGCCTGTCCGCACGGGTGCTGGGCCGGTCATTGGGGGGCCAGGTGTAGGTGATCAGACCGCCCTCACGACCAAATATATATGTTGTTCCAGCTGTAGACACAGGAAGATACATCAGTTAGCTCTATGTGGGATTGTGAGTGTGTGTGGGTCTGTTTGTGTGTGTGTGTGTGTGTGTGTGAGTCTGTGTGGGGGGTCTGTGTGAGTGTGTGTGAGGGGGTCTGTTTGTGTGTGTATGAGTGTGTGTGGGGGTCTGTTCGTGTGTGTGAGGGGGGGGGGGGTCTGTGTGAGTGTGTGTGTGTCTGTTTATGTGTGTGTGAGTGTATGTCTCTCCCCCCCTCCTCAGGGTAGCAGAGGTTCCAACAGAACAGTTTTACTGACACTGTGAGGAGAGGGGGAGGAGAGGGAGACAGGGGAAGAGGAGAGGGGGAGAGAAAGGATGTGTTTGAGGCTGTAGGGTGTGTGTGGTGGGGAGTTCTTCAGCAATTTGTCAGTTCAGAGTCATTTCACTCAAATCAGAGATCATTTCTTTCCAATTAGAACAGCTTTATTAACACCATTCATTTTTCAACTCTTGTCTGAACACATTTCTGTGTAAGAAACAGAGAGGGAAGGAGAGAAGAGGGAGATAGAGGGAGGGAGAGAGAGAGAGAGAGGGATGGAGACAGGAAGAGAAAGAGATAAAGGGAGAGAGAGAGGAAGAGAGGGAGAGAGAGGCATGGAGGCAGGCAGAGAGGGGGAGAAAGGGAGAGAGAGAGGGAGAGGGAGAGGGAGAGAGAGAGAGGGATGGAGGCAGGAAGAGCGAGAGAGAAAGGGAGAGAGAGAGGGAGAGAGGTAGAGAGAGGGATGGAGGCACGAAGAGAGGGAGAGAGGATGGAGGCAGGAAGAGAGGGAGAGAGAGAGGGAGAGAGAGGGAGAGAGGTAGAGAGAGGGATGGAGGCAGGAAGAGAGGGAGAGAAAGGGAGAGAGGGAGAGAGAGAGGGATGGAGGCAGGATGAGAGGGAGAGAGAGGGATGGAGGCAGGGAGAGGGGGAGAGAGAGGGATTGGAGGCAGGGAGAGAGGGAGGGTGAGAGAGAGAGAGGGATAGAGAGAGGGATGGAGGCAGGAAGAGAGGGAGAGAGAGAGGGAGAGAGAGAGGGAGAGGGAGAGAGGGGGAGAGAGAGGGATGGAGGCAGGAACAGAGGGAGAGAGGGGGATAGATGGAGGAAGAGAGGAGAGAGAGAGAGGGAGAGAGGGAGAGAGAGAGAGGGAGAGGGATGGAGGCAGGAAAAGAGGGATGAAGGCAGCAAGAGAGGGACAGAGAGAGGAAGAGAGGGAGAGAGAGGGATGGAGGGAGGAAGAGAGAGAGAGAGAAAGGCAGAGAGGGAGAGGGGAGAGAGAGGGGGAGAGAGAGGGTTGGAGGCAGGAAGAGAGGGAGAGAGCGGGATAGATGGAGGAAGAGAGGGAGAAAGAGAGAAAGGGAGAGAGAGGGAGGGATGGAGGCAGGAAGAGAGGGAGAGTGAGAGAGAGAGAGAGAGAGAGAGGGGAGAGAGGGGTGGAGGCAGGAAGAGAGGGAGAGAAAGGGAGAGAGAGAGGGAGAGAGGGAGAGGGAGAGAGGGATGGAGGCAGGATAAGAGGGAGAGAGAGGGATGGAGGCAGAAAGAGATGGAGAGAGAGAGGGAGAGAAAGGGGAAGAGAGAGGATGAGAGGGAGAGAGAAAGGGAGAGAGGGAGAGAGAGTAAATATGCAGACCTGCAGGCAGTGTGGCAGATGTACAGAACGGATATATTAATTATTCAGACTGTAGTTCCAACTCTAACCACCAGGGAACAGCTCAACATCTCTCCACTACCCCATTCCTCACTCTCCCCATCCTTTACTCCTCCCTCTCCTCATCCATTACTCCACACTCTCCCCATTCCTTACTTCTCCCTCTCCCCATCCCTTAGAGAGGGAGGAGTAAGGGAACTGTAGTTCCAACTCTAACCACCAGGGAACAGCTCAACATCTCTCCACCTCCCCATTCCTCACTCTCCCCATCCCTTACTCCCTCTTCTCATCCATTACTCCACACTCTCCCCATTCCTTACTTGTCACTCTCCCCATCCCTCTCTCCTAACTCTCCGCATCCCTCTCTCCTCACTCTCCATCCCTCTCTCCTCACTCTCCCCATCCCTTACTCCTCCCTCTCCCCATCCCTCTCTCCTCACTCTCCCCATCCCTTACTCCTCACTCTCCCCATCCCTCTCTCCTCCCTCTTCCCATCCTTTACTCCTCGCTCTCCACATCCTTTACTCCTCCCTCTTACCATCCCTTCATCTCTCCGCCCCTTTATCTCTAAATATTTCGATCCCTCCTTCTTCCTATCCCTTCTCTCTCTAACACTTATTTGTTCTTCCTAGTCATGTGACCAAATCCCCTTACTCACAATAACAGACCTAGTGTTAGCTTGCCTTCCGAGAAATACAGAAATCCAACCCTAATTATGTATCAGAGATGAGAGGAGGTATCTGTTTCATTTGTTGCCACTGCAAATTTTTGATTATAGCTTGTTTGTATAATGTCTGTTTGTTATTCTGCCTGCTTGCCAACATATGTCTGTCACTAACAACAGATGAACGATCACCACCATCAACAACACTCAATCAATCACATGTCACTGCTGCATTAGCCAATCAGAGAGAGAGAGAAAAGGCAGGGTTATAATCCTTCCTGTTTCCTGATAGGCTTTCCAATAACTGCTGATTGGCCCACATTTAATAAGTCAGCCCGGGTGGATTGTGGGCCAGTCCTGATGTAGCAGGGTTATTAAGGGATGCCAGACAGGTCATACCTGCTGGGCAGGTGTCTATCCCCTGGTTGCCTATAAGTTCTCTCTACCTCAATAGATACTCATAGATCACTGTGATCTGTTTCTACCGGTCACAGCAACAGTTTACTCCTGTTACACGCTCAGTGGAAGTGGATGGCCAGAGCAATGGAAAAGAGAGGAGTAGAGAAGATAAGAGATATACGAGACAGGAGTAGAGAGGAAGAGAGATGGAAGACAGGAGTAGAGAGGAAGAGAGATGGAAGACAGGAGTAGAGAGGAAGAGAGATGGAAAAGAGGAGTAAAGAGGGAGAGATGGAAGAGAGGAGTAGAGAGGACGAGAGATGAAAGAGAGTAGTAGAGAGGATTCTTTATCCACATTGTATTTTATAATCAGGGTTGTGTAAATAATCTCTGTCTCCTCATCACTTCCTCCTACTATCCTGTCCACCTCCATTTCCTCTCATCCTCCCTTCCTACTCCCATCTCCTCCTTTCCCCTCTTCCCTGCTTCAATCCATTTCAACATCTTTCCATTCTTCTTTCCCTCCCTCCTTTCCCCCTTCTCTATGCCTCTCCCCACCTCCATGTCACTGACAGAAAGCACAGTGTGCCCCACCCCCCCACAGGCCAGCTGCAGCTCCTAGCCTTGTCTCATACAACCGCCTCTCTCTCTCTCTCTCACACACGCACACACGCACTCACTCACACACACACACAAACACACTCGCACTCACACACACGCACTCACGCACACACACACACGCACTCACACTTGCACTCACACACACGCACTCACACACACATGCACTCACACACACACACACACGCACTCACACACACACACACACACACACACACACACACACACACACACACACATACACACTCGCACTCACACACACGCACTCACAAACACACATGCACTCACACACTCTCACACACACACTTAGTCACACACACTCACAGCAGGACACAGTCTCCTTTACTCGCTCTCTGTCTCTTTCTTTCTGAACACAAACTAGCCTCACAGTGGCACAGACAGCTTCCCCTTTACCCTCTCATCATCATTCGCTTCACTCCCTCTTCATCCGTCTCTCCTCTCTTCCAGCAGCCTCACACCACATCCTCCATTTCATAAATGGTGGATTTGTTGTTTCTCAATTCTCTGACTGAGGTTGGTTTTCTGAGGAGGGTTTAGATGAAGTTGGTCTCTAGTCTCCCGACTCAACACTGGTCTCCTGACTCAACACTGGTCTTCTGATTCTAATAACACTGGTCTCCTGACCCAACACTGGTCTCCTGACTCTAATAACACTGGTCTCCTGACTCTAATAATACTGGTCTCCAGACTCTAATAACACTGATCTCCTGACTCAACGCTGGTCTCCTGACTCAACGCTGGTCTCCTGACTCAACAATGGTCTCCTGACTTTAATAACATTGGTCTTATGACTTTAATAACATTGGTCTCCTGACTCAAATAACACTGGTCTCCTGACTCAACACTGGTCTCCTGACTCAACACTGGTCTCCTGACTTTAATAACACTGGTCTTATGACTTTAATAACACTGGTCTCCTGACTCAACACTGGTCTCCTGACTTTAATATCACTAGTCTCCTGACTTTATTAGCACTGGTCTTCTGACTCAACAATGGTCTCCTAACTTTAATATCACTAGTCTCCTGACTCTAATAACACTGGTCTCCTGACTCAACACTGGTCTCCTGACTCTAATAACACTGGTCTGGTGACTAAACACTGGTCTCCTGACTATGATAACACTTATCTCCTGACTCAACATTGGTCTCCTGACTCAACACTGGTCTCCTGACTGTAATAACACTGGCCTCCTGACTCTAATAACACTGGTATCCTGACTCAACACTGGTCTCCTGACTCTAATAACACTGGTCTCTTGACTGTCATCTGATCCTAATAACATGGGTCTCACTATCACTGCCACTATTACACTGATCATATAGACCTTCCACTATCACACTGACCACATAGACCTCCCACTATCACACTGACCACATAGACCTGCCACTATCACACCACATAGACCTGCCACTATCACATTGACCACATATACCTCCCACTACCACACTGACCACATCGATCTCCCACTACCACACTGACTACCTGCCAGTATCACACATTAAGATGATATGAGGACTTTGATGTGTGAAACAGAGTTTATATATGTTCATGCGTGAGAGACTGATAGAGACTTTGTGTTCATGTGAATGTGTGTGAGAGAAACACATATGAGTGTGTGTGTGTGTGTGTGTGTGAAAAAATAACAACTTAATGTGTATGTCTTAGAGTGAAAGATATTGTGTGTGACAATGAGTGTCAATATGAGAGAGAGTTTGTTACGCACATGCACACAGGGAATCAAGGCTACGATTAGACAGTCTAGAAAAGTACGAGACACTTTCTTACTTTCTTTCATTAGGCTGTCCGCCTACCTACCAGTCTTTTCTCTCTACCTCCTCTGTATCTAAGTTTCTCTCTCCTACTCTCTTCTCTCTTTCTCTCCTCTCTCTCCTACTCTCTCTCTCCAACTCTCTTCTCTCTTTTTCCTCTCTCCCCTACTCTCTATCCTACTCTCTTCTCTCTTTCTCCTGTCTCTCCCCTACTCTCTTCTCTCTTTCTCCTCTCTCCTACTCTCTTCTCTCTTTCTCCTCTCTCTCCCCTACTCTCTCTCCTACCCTCTTTCTCTCCCTAACTCTCACTCTCTCATACTCTTTCTCTCTCCTACTCTTTCTCTCCCCTACTCTTTCTCTCTCTCTTCTCTCTCTCATACTATCTCTCTCCTACTCTCTTTCTCTCCCCAACTCTCCCTCTCTCCTACTCTCTATCTCCCTCTCTCCTACTCTCTCCCTCTTAAACATAACCACAGTATCTTTACCACTTTCTATACGAGTGTGAATGAATATGTGTGTGTGTGTGACAGTGAGAGAGTGTGTGTATGTCTGTAAAAAAGAGAAAAGAGAAAAATGTGTGAGTGTGTGTGTGTGTGCTCGTGCGTGTGTGTGTATAAGAGAGAGATAAACACAAAACGTGTGTGTGAAAGATAGAGACAAACAGACAGAGAAATGTGTGCATGTAAGTGAGGCAGAGAGTGTGTGTGTGGGCATACCTGCCCTGAAGACTGTCACCTTTTACCTCTGCATGTGTCCCTGCATGTTTGCATGATGTATTTATTTGTAGTCACTGTCTAGCAGGGTTTAGTGTGTGTGTGTGTGAGTCATGTCATCTGTGGGATGTGTGTGTTGATTCTGCGGGTGTGTAATCCATGGCCCTGGGGATATCCAGAACGTCTTGGCCTTAATTGGAGGATTAAATATCTAGTTTCTCTTTCGCCTGCTTCGGCTCACTTTGTAACTAAGCCTTTTCTAAATGCTGCCATACTATTTAATTAGCTGCATAGCTTAAGGAAACTGCAGCAAAAAATGAAATGGAATCTGCTACAGATCAAGGAGAGAGGAAATGCATTCTACTATTAGGGAACGTGTGTTGTGTGTGTGTGTGTGTGTGTCTGTGTGTGCTTGTGTGTGTGTGTGTGTCTGCGTGTCTGTGTGTGTTTGTGTAAGCTTGTGTGTGTCTGTGTGTGCTTGTGTGTCTGTGTGTGCATGTTTTATGTTGCACATGGCTAAGCAGTGAGGTATGAGAGGAGTTATGCATCACTGTCCCTTAGTGATTCATACTCACATAAACACACGCATACACTCACATAAACGGACACCAAGGTGCACACACAGTGAGTGTGTGTAGGTACGAGCTACAGCATATGCTAATATTAGTATTTCTTTTCAGGAGAGAAGGAGGAAGCGTGGGTCCTTATCGATCTGTGCCAGCAATTCTGCGTAAACACCCGCGTGCGTGCACACAAACAAACATGCAGGCAAACCATACACGCCACTCACACTACACACGCCACTCACACTACACAGTCTAATGGGTGCACAATAAGGGAAGGAGCAGCCAGGACAGAAATTCCCCACAATCCTGTTAGGCAGATTAGCAGCACGGTCTGCAGAGCCAGACAACTGCTGAGGAGGAGATAGATAGAGGGGTAGAGATGGAGGGGTAGAGATGGGGGGTAGAGATGGAGGGGTAGAGATAGAGGGGTAGAGATAAATGGGTAGCGGTGGAGGGGTAGAGGTGGAGGGGTAGAGATGGAGGGGTAGAGGTGGAGGGGTAGATATAGAGGGATATAGGTGGAGGGAAGAGATGAGGGGTAGAGGTGGAGGGGTGGAGGGGTAGATATAGAGGGATAGAGGTGGAGGGGTAGAGGGGTAGAGATAGAGGGGTAGAGGTGGAGGGGTAGAGATGGAGGGGTAGAGATGGAGGGGTAGAGGTGGAGGGGTAGAGATGGAGGGGTGGAAATAGAGGGATAGATATGGAGAGGAAGAGATGGAGGGGTAGAGGTGGACCCTGTGACCTGGACACCCTGTGACCAGCCTTCACCAGCGCTCATATTCAGACATCTTCAGTAGACGTTTGTCGTCATCTCCCATCTTTGCTGTCTGACAATGCATTTATCACAAGTAGCTATGCTAGCTAGATTAAAAGAGAGAGAGAGTGTGTTCTGTGTCTGTTTGTGTGTATGTGTGTGAGTGTGTGTGTATGTGAGTGTGTGTGTCCAGATCTGCTCTGGTGTTGAGACAGCGTGCTCTCCAGGGTGTGTGTGTCCAGATCTGCTCTGGTGTTGAGACAGCGTGCTCTCCAGGGTGGTTTAATTCAGTACAGTTCAGATTACAAACACTTCCCAAGGAGCTAAGCTCCCACCTACCTTTATCTGCTACCTCCTGCCCTCCCCCCCTCCCTCTCCCCTCCCACCCTCCCCCCATGCACGCTACCCTGATTAAGACAGCTGTTAGTCTATCTGTTTTTGTACCTGCCTGCCTGCCTGCCTGTCTCTGTCTGTCAGTCTCTCCTTATTGTATGTTGAGATGACATCCTTATTATTGGTTCCTTCCTTATTGTCAGTTCAATAGAACCAATCAGTATCTATTTCCTAAGCACCATTGTCCAATCAGCTGTCATCTTCTAAGGATCACTGAGAGCTGAAGGAAGTGTAGAGACACCTGGCTGTGAGCTGCGCTATCTGGGGACCTTGTGCGGACACTGGGACAAGAACCACAAGGTTTCCTATCTCTACTGCCCCTGGCATTCTAGCAGTACACAGGGAAGAGAGAGATGGGGAGGATGAGAGGGAAGGAAGACAGAGGAGAAAGAAGGAGGGAACAACGTGGTCCATTCTTTATTCATGAGGTTGCACACAGAGGGCCCCAGCCCTAAAATAACCACCCAGCCCTACTTCAACCATAACTACCCAAGCCAAAGCACAACTACCCCAGCCCCAGCCCGAACACAACTACCCCAGCTCGAACATAACCACGACTACCCCAGCCCCAGGTCAAAAATAACTACAACTACCCCAGCCCCAGCTCGAACATAACCACAACTACCCCAGCCCCAGCTCGAACATAACCACAACTACCCCAGCCCCAGCTCGAACATAACCACAACTACCCTAGCTCCAGCCTCAGCCATACCGCAAATACCCAGCCCCAGCCCTCTTTCCCCCGGCCTCAGCCCCGGCCTCAGCCCTCTGTCCCCAGCCCCAGCCTTAGCCCTCTGTCCCCCAGCCTCAGCCCTCTGTCCCCCAGCCTCAGCGCTCTGTCCCCCAGCCTCAGACATCTGTCCCCCAGCCTCAGACATCTGTCCCCAGCCTCAGCCCAGCCTCAGCCTGTCCCCAAACCTCCAGGAGGCAGAAGTGAATGTGTTTTCTCCTGCACCCCTGGGGTCAGCAGAGAGAAACCCCATCTAATCCCATCTAATCTGACCTAGTAGAGCTGCAAGAGAGATGGGTAATCTGGGGGAGGAGGCAGAATGAGCTGAGATAGGCAGGATGAACGGATGGAGGGACGGAGAGGGGGATGGATGGGTGAAGGGGTGAAGGGATGAGGTAGTAAGGGAAAGAGCTAAACTAGTTTGCCACAATCTTACACAAATGATTTACTGTTACAACATGCAAAAGACCTCGCACACCTTGATGGAGAAACACCCATGGAGGTCAATCAAAGTGGAGGAAGGGACCAGTTAGGGCCTAGTCTCCTAACCTCCTAGTCTCCTAGCTTCATAGCGGTTAGTCGGAAGTACTTACTGTGTCCAGCCCTGAGGGCAGAGGGGGAGCGCAGGATAGCAACAGGCACAGCGTTAGCCTGCTGCTTGCTACCGAGGTGGATGTGGCCCGCTGGGCCCTCCAAGACCCCAGCGCACCCACTCAGGGACAGACCCAGCACACACATCCAGAGGGCCAGGGGAGCCCGGGGCAGCGGCTGAGCCCAGGGGAGCAGCTCTCCTCTGGGCCTCCAGGGAGACAGACGTGTCCTCCAGCCTCCAGACATGGTGCCCAGGCTGTCCGATGAGGAGGGGGGATAGCTGGGCATCAGAGAGTCAGGCGGCCCATGACTTAACCCTGACCCACGACCAAGCACAGGCACACTGGCCTTCAGTGAGGGAGGGAGGGGAGGTTCCCTGACGTGGTCCGGAGGGTTACCGCAAAAGTAACAATGGATAAGGTGAAGGAGTGTGATCAATCATCCCGGGGAAAGAAGGAGGTGGAGAAAGAAGACTGGAGAAATTAGGGCACACTCAGAAAGCTATACAGAAATCCCAGTCCGCTCCGATTCCCCTTCCGCACTTTCCTCTCCCTCTCTCTGTTCCTCTCTCTCTCTCTCTGTTCCTCTCTCTCTCTCTCTGTTCCTCTCTCTCTCTCTCTGTTCCTCTCTCTCTCTCTGTTCCTCTCTCTCTCTCTCTCTCTCTCTCCCTCTCTCTCACTCCTTGAGCAGTGCTGAGCTAAAAAGAATCCAACAGATTTTCCCCCAGAAAAAAGGAATACTCCAACAAACAGCTTGTTTCCAGGAATTATTAGGACTCCCCCTTCTCAGGCAGCGACAGCAGTCCTGGCTTCTGCTGGCTTCTGTAGCAGTGTGTGCTGGCTCAAGCGAAGCTCCGCAAGTCCGCGACCAGCTCTGCTCAGCCAGAGAAGCAGCTCAACATTACAGACGTTCCCGCGCTCTCTGAGATACGATAATCCCCACACACATGGTCCGTGCTCCGCCAGATTCCCAGCACACAAACACACGCCCGCGCGCTCCTCACCTTCCAAACGACAGATGCACAGTAACCCCGGCAGCTGGGGCGAATGAGAGGACGCACACACAAGCTCTCACTCAGGTAGCCTTAGCAGAGCTGCTCTGAGGGATGTGCGCTAGTGGATGAGGGAGGGAGGGAGGGAGGGAGAGAGGGAGAGGGAGGGAGCCTTAACAGAAAGGAGTGGAGCTATAAAAATGAGCAGCCTGAGCATGGCCAATCAGAGAGGCTGGTGTGTGATGCAGAGGAAGACGCTGTAGAGTGGCAGATACGACTTCTTCCCTCCTCCAGGTTCCCCTCCTTCTCACTAGTCCTCCTCACACTCCTCCTTTTCTCTACTCTCCCTCCTTTTTTAAGAACTGCTGCTTTTGCGGTATCTGATAAGAAGGATAAACGGAGGGATGAGTTAATGAGATAGAATGAAGGGATGAGGGGACAAATGGATATATAGATTTAAACTTTGAGGGGACCAAGTGCAATGGTGCAGTCTAGTTCCACAGACCTAGAGTTTCCAAATAAACTTCCCCCTCTCTCTCTCCTCCTCTCTCTCTCTCCTCCACTCCCTCCCTCCTCTTCTCCCCCCCTCTCTCCCCCTCTAACCCTCTCTCCTCCTATATTTCTTCTTCTCCCTCCTCTCCCCCCCCTCTCTCTCCTCCTCTTCTCTCTCCCCTCCACTCTCTCTCCTCCACTCTCTCTCCTCTTCTCCCCCTCTCCCTTCTCCTCTCTCTCCCCCCACTCTCTCTCTACTGCTCTCTCTCCTCCTCTCCCCCCTTTCTCTCTCCTCCTCCTGTCTCCTCCTCTCTCTCTCTCTTCCTCTCTCCTCCTCTCCTCCCCTCTCTCTCCCTCTAGCTCCTCCCCTCTCTCTCTCTCTCTCTCTCTTCCTCCCTCCTTCCCTCCCTCCCTCCCTCTCCCTCTCTACCTCTCTCTCCCTCCGTCATGTATGTCTGCTCTGTCTCTAGTCAGTGTGGCGTATACGCACACACCTACATATTAGCATCATAGAAGTAGCATTATTATGTTAGTATTATTATGCTGTAAAAACAGCAGTATTGTATTAGTATTAATATACTGTAGAAGCAGCAATACTATATTTGTTATTATAGAAGATGCATTACTACATCAGCATCATTTTCTGAGAGAGCGTCTCTGGGGGTGATGACATCACTGCTGTAGAGTGCCGTGTGCCGAAGTCCAGACAGCACTGCCACCTAAAGGCTGAAGCAGCACACTGTAGCAGGCAGGGAGGACAGTTGGGGTCACAACACACATCTTATTTACCAGAAGCTTTTCTCCACAGTGACGTTCACATGAGAGAGTGTAACCACAGCTCAGTTACCAGGTAAAGTGAACAACAACGATGTGTCAATGACAATATAGCAAAGTACAGTGCAACAAAAACAACAACCATATCTTAAGCGCATTATTGAAGACGTGCTTATGGGGTAGACTTGTATGAGACAACACTGTGATCAGAGACACTGCCTCTAAATCAGGTGAGACAGCACTGTGATCAGAGACACTGCCTCTAAATCAGGTGAGACAGCACTGTGATCACATACACTGCCTCTAAATCAGGTGAGACAGCACTGTGATCACATACACTGCCTCTAAATCAGGTGAGGCAGCACTGTGATCACATACACTGCCTCTAAATCAGGTGAGGCGGCACTGTGATCACATACACTGCCTCTAAATAATGTGAGACAGCACTGTGATCACGTACACTGCCTCTAAATCAAGTGAGACAGCACTGCAATCACACACACACTACCTCTAAATCAGAGAACTGCCATATGACACACAACTCAGAAGGATTCAGAAGGATTCTACGCAGTCAAAACAGTAAAGACATCAGACATCAGAAACTTAGAAAGAGACAGAGGAAGATTGATCTCAGATCAGAAGATTGATCAATCTTAGCTGTTTGCCAGAGTCTCTGACTGCTATGAGGATGAATTCTTATTTGATAAAACAACACTGGAACCCTGGGACCCTCTCTCTCATTCCCCTCTCCCTCTCATTCCCCTCTTCATTTCATTCACCTCTCATTCCCCTCTCCTTCTCATGCCCCTCTCCCTCTCATTCCCCTCTCCCTCTCATTGTCCTCTCCCTCTCATACCCTCCCTCCTTCTCCCTCTCATCCCCTCCCTCCTTGTCCCTCTCATCCCTCATTCCCTCTCCCTCTCGTTCTCCTCTCCCTCCTTCTCTCTCTCATCTCTCTCATTCCCCTCTCGCTCTTGCTCTCCTCTCTCTCTCATCCCCTCCCTCCTTCTCCCTCTTATTCCCCTCTCCCTGTCATTCCCTTCTCCCACTCATTCTCCTCTCCCTCCCATGTCCCTCTCCCTCTCATTCCCCTCTCCCTCTCATTCTCCTCTCCCACTCATTCTCCTCTCCCTCCCATGTCCCTCTCCCTCTAATTCTCCTCTTCCTCTCATTCTCCTCTCCCTCTCATCCCTCTCGTCACTCTCATTCCCCTCTCACTCTCATTCTCCTCTCCCTCTCATACCCTCTCTAACTCCCTCTCTCTGTCATACCCACCCTTCCTCTCTCTCTCCCTTTCCTGTTCAGGGAGGTAAAGGTGGAGGGTGGGACAGGGATAGATGAAGAGGTGGAGAGAGGACAGAGAGAGAAGCAAAAGGTGGAGAGGGGACAGTGAGAGAGGGAGAGGTGGAGAGGAGACAGAGAGAGAGAGACAAAGGTGGAGAGGGGGCAGAGAGAGAGGGCGAGGTGGAGAGAGGACAAACAGAAAGATGAAGAGGTGGAGAGGGGACAGAGAGAGGGTGAGGTGGGGAGGGGACAGAGAGAGAAGGAGAGGTGGAGAGAGGACAGAGAAAAAGGGAGAGGTGGAGAAAGGACAGAGGAAGAAGTGGGGAGGGGATAGAGAGAGGGAGAGGTGGAGAGGGGACAGAAAGAGAGACTGCGGTGAAGAGGGGACAGAGAGAGAGGGATGTAGAGAGAGGACAGAGAGAGATAGAGGTGGAGAGGGGATAGAGAGAGAGATAGATGTGGAGAGGGGACAGAGATAGATGAAGAGGTGGAGTGGTGACAGAGAGACAGGGAAAGGTTAAGAGTTGTGTAGTGGCTCTCTGTGCCAGGGTTCCTCTCTATCCTCCTCAACTCAAATCAAAATTTGAGATGGGATCTGTCTAGGTCTAACTTGAACACTCTCGTAGAAAAACTAGGGATTGGAGAATAAGAGAGGAAGAGAAAATGGGAGTGGGAAGAGAAAGAGAGAAGAGAGGTGAAGAGTCCAGTTAAGGACCCTCCTCTGATACTGCAGCAAACTGAGCAAGAACACAATGAGGAGGAGAGGAGAAAAGAGGAGGGGAGAGGAATGGAAAGAAGAGGAGATGAGGGAAGGGAAGGAGTAGAGGAAAGCAGAGGACATGAGGAGAGGAGCAGAGGATGGGAGAGGAAGAGGAGCAAAGGAGAAGATGAGGGGAGGGGAGAGGAGGAGGAGAGGAGGGTGAGGGGACCGAGAGAGGGAGAGGATGGGAGAGGAATAGCGTGGAGAGGGGGAGAAAGGAGGGGAGGGTAAGTGGCAAGAGGGAGAGGAGAAGAGAAGAGGAAGAAGAGGGAGAGGAGGGAGGTGTGGATAGGAGAGGCAGAGGGAGAGGATGAAGGAGAATAGGAGGAGAAAGAAGAGGAGGCTAAGGGGAGAGGATGGAGAGGGGGAGGAGAAAGAGGAGGGAGATGAGGGAGGTGTGGATAGGAGAGGCAGAGGGAGAGGATGGAGAGGGGAGAGGATGGAGAGGTGAGAGAAGGAGGAGAGCGGTCAGCAGCATATTCTTCTCTTCACTCCTCTGACAGCCAATTACACTGCAGCCCTCCAGTAAAAACAGCTGTGTCGTGTGCTGTGTGTTGTGCTGTGTGTTGATAATGCGTCAGTGACAACAGAAGCGTGATCCTGGCTGTCAGTGAAAGGGATAGAGGTGAGGGGTCAGGAGTGCTCAGAGACTTCCTCTCTGTCTCCACCCTTAGGCCAGGGAGGGAGGGAGGCAGGGGGGAGGGAGGGAGGCAGGGTGGGAGGCAAGGAGGGAGGGAGGCAGGGAGGGAGGGAGAATGTCTCCTTCAGAGAAGGAGACATTCTAAACAGGTCAAGGACAGACTACAACCTTCATAAATTATAAGTTTCCAAGTAATGTGACAACTCTGCCATCTCTCCCTCTCGCCTTCCCTCCTTCCTTTTATCCCTGCCTTCTTTCTTCCCTTTCTAAGCCAGACTTGAGAAGTGTGTGTGTGTGTGTGTGTGTGTGTGTGCAATCACACAACTGTGTGTGTGCATACCCACCCATATGCACACAGACCTCTTTATAGTGTCCAACATCAGAGCCAATCGACACTGAGACTTGGGTCAGGACCAGGGACACACACAGGAAGTATCAAACAGGAAGTTCCCATAATGAGGGTCTGTATGTGTGTTTGTCTGTGAGAGCATGTGTTTGTATGTGCGCGTGTGTTTCCCATAATGAGGGTCTGTATGTGTGTTTGTCTGTGAGAGCATGTGTTTGTATGTGCGCGTGTGTTTCCCATAATGAGGGTCTGTATGTGTGTTTGTCTGTGGGTGTCTGTGTTTGTATGTGCGCCGTGTGTTTCCCATATGAGGGTCTGTATGTGATGTTCTGTGAGAGCATGTGTTTTGTATGTGCGGTACTGTGTTTCCCGAAAGGAGCGGTCTGTATGTGTGTTTGTCTGTGAGAGCATGTGTTTGTATGTGCGCGTGTGTTTCCCATAATGAGGGTCTGTATGTGTGTGTGTCTGTGAGAGCATGTGTTTGTATGTGCGCGTGTGTTTCCCATAATGAGGGTCTGTATGTGTGTTTGTCTGTGAGAGCATGTGTTTGTATGTGCGCGTGTGTTTCCCATAATGAGGGTCTGTATGTGTGTTTGTCTGTGAGAGCATGTGTTTGTATGTGCGCGTGTGTTTCCCATAATGAGGGTCTGTATGTGTGTGTGTCTTGTCTGAGAGCAATGCTGTTTGTATGTGCGCTGTGTTTCCCATAATGAGCGTCTGTATGTGTGTTTGTCTGTGAGAGCATGTGTTTGTATGTGCGTGTGTGTTTGTGTTTTTGTGTTTTTGTGTTTTTGTGTTTTTGTGTTTTTGTGTTTTTGTGTTTTTGTGTTTTTGTGTTTTTGTGTTTTTGTGTTTTTGTGTTTTTGTGTTTTTGTGTGTGTTTGTATGTGCGCGTGTGTTTCCCATAATGAGGGTCTGTATGTGTGTTTGTCTGTGAGAGCATGTGTTTGTATGTGCGCGGCTGTTTCCCATAATGAGGGTCTGTATGTGTGTGTGTCTGTGGAGCATGTGTTTGTATGTGCGTGTGACTGTGTTTGCGTGTGTGTTTGATGAGTGTGTGTGTGTTTGTCTGTGAGAGCATGTGTTGTATGTGCTTGTGTGTTTTCCCATAATGAGGGTCTGTATGTGTGTTTGTCTGTGAGAGCATGTGTTTGTATGTGCGCGTGTGTTTCCCATAATGAGGGTCTGTATGTGTGTTTGTCTGTGAGAGCATGTGTTTGTATGTGCGCGTGTGTTTCCCATAATGAGGGTCTGTATGTGTGTTTGTCTGTGAGAGCATGTGTTTGTATGTGCGCGCGTGTTTCCCATAATGAGGGTCTGTATGTGTGTTTGTCTGTGAGAGCATGTGTTTGTATGTGCGCGCGTGTATGAGTGTATGAGTGTATGAGTGTTTTTTACGTGACAGTGTGTGTGTGTTATGTGATCGTATGTCTGTGTGCTGTGTGAGAATATGTGTGTGTTGTGTGAGACAATGTGTGTGTGTGTCTTGTGTGAGAGTACGTGTGTGTTTGTGTGTTGTGTAAGAGTATGTGTGTGTGTGTGTTTGTGTGTTTGTTGTGTGAGAGTATGTGTGTGTATCTGGCGTGAGAGTATGTGTGTGTGTGTGTGTTGTGTGTTGTGTGAGAGCATGTGTGTGTGTGTGTGTTGTGAGAGAGTATGTGTGTGTTCTTTGTATACACACTGGCAGCTTCAGAACTAGGCCAAGGGATCAGATCTCGCTGAATGCAAAATCCTCCCTCCCTCTACCTCTCCCTCCTTCCCTCTCCCTCTACCTCCCTCTCCCTCTACCTCCCTCTCGCTCCTTCCCCCCCTCCACCTCCCTCCACCACCCTCTCCCTTCCTCCACCTCCCCCTCCCTCCCTCAGATTCACAATAAACATAGTTTTAAAACAACAAGTTTCAGCAATGCAAATATGTACTTAAAATGAAAAGCATCTCCTCACTTTCCCAATACAAGTGGTTGATAGCTGATCACAATCAGATTGATATAGGAGAGAGGTGAGAGATTTGCAATAGAGAAATTAAAGCAATCAGATACTGCATGTGTAAGAGATGAGAGATAACAATAGGAGTGGGATATATGTAAGATGCAAGAGATCTGAAAGAGATAGTGGTGGGATATATGTAAGAGATGAGAGAGAGATAAGGATGGGATAAATGTTAGAGATAAGACAGGCATAGGGGTGGGATATATGTAAGAGATGTGGGAGAGAAAAGGGTGAGATATACGTTAGAGATAAGAAAGAGATATGGTGGGATATATGTTAGAGATAAGAGAGAGATAGGGAAAAGAGAATGATATGAGAGCTGGCACATGGATTTCCTTGATGACATCATTGCTCCAGGGTGCTGTGAATGGCAGCTGCGGGAAGGGGAGAGACTGAATGGGTAAGGAGGGGGAGATTAGTGCTGAATCTCATCATATGCTAACACATCCATATATTACACCTTCCCCTGACACTCCCTCCCTTCCTATCTATCGGTCTGATTCTGTTTCTGTTTCACATTATTCATCACTGCCTTATAGTTGTCTTGTTTATGTCTCAGCTGATGTGAAGGAGTGTGTGTATGTTGTGTCTGTGAGGCCATTTGATGGGGTCAGAACAAAAACAAGTCTGGTAAAGTCACACCTGTCACACCTGCACCGTCACACCCTGACACAGTCACACTTGTCACACCTGCACCGTCACACCCTGACACAGTCACACCTGTCACACCTGCACCGTCACACCCTGGTACCGTCACACTTGTCACACCTGCACCGGTACACCCTGGTAGAGTCACACCTATTACACCTGCACCGTCACACCCTGATACAGTCACACCAGCACCTGTCACACCCTGGTACAGTCACACCTGCACTGTCACACCCTGGTACAGTCACACCTGCACCGTCACACCCTGGTACAGTCACACCTGTCACACCTGTCACACCTGCACCGTTATACCCTGATACAGTCACACCTGTCACACCCTGGTACAGTCACACCCCGGTACAGCCATACCTGCATCATCACAACCTCGTACAGCCACACCCTGGTATAGCCACACCCCCATGTAACCATGTCCGCATGTAAACACGCCCCCATGTAATCACGCCCCCATTTAACTACACCCGAATGTAACCTTGCCCAATGTAACCACTTCCCATGTAACCACACCCCCATGTAACCACACCCCCATGTAATCACACCCCCATGTATCCTCACTCCTGTATAGTTGAATGCTATATGCGCTACGGTAGAATAAGATAAGATAAGATAAGAGATCCTTTATTTGTCCCACAATGGGGAAATTCCACTGTTGCAACACACAGTTTTGGACAGGAATGAAGGAAATAGGTGCATGCAATAACAAAAGGATAAATAAACACGGTTGTAAAAAAATACAATATAAAGTGTAAAGTGCACACTCTTATTTACATTGTAAATGGTATCTAAAGTGGCTAAAGTGTATTGTTATATTATGTACAGTAAGTGACTACAGTGAGGTGAAAAGTCTATTTACAGTATGTTAAATTATAAATTATATTGCACATGATTGTGGCGGGTGAATGGCACGTGTTCAGGGCTAACAGTGATCATTGTAAAGTAGAATGCAGTATGCGCTACGATAGAATGCAGTATGTGATACAGTAGAATGCAGTATGTGGTACAGTAGAATGCAGTATGTGATACAGTAGAATGCAGTATGTGGTACAGTAGAATGCAGTATGTGATACAGTAGAATGCAGTATGCGCTACGATAGAATGCAGTATGTGATACAGTAGAATGCAGTATGTGGTACAGTAGAATGCAGTATGTGGTACAGTAGAATGCTGTATGTGGTACAACAATAAGCAGTATGTGGTACAGTTGAATTCAGTATGTGGTGCAGTTGAATGCAATATGCACTACAGTAGAATGCAGAGTGTGGTACAGTTTAATGCTGTATGAGGTACAGTTGAATGCTGTATGTGGTACTATAATATGCAACATGTGGTACAGTTATATGTAGTATGCACTACGGTAGAATGCAGTATGTGCTATGTTAGAATGCAGCATACATTATGGTAGAATGCAGTATGTAGTACAGTAGAATGCTGTATGTGGTACAATAATAAGCAGTGTGTGGTACAGTTGAATGCAGTATGCGGTACAGTTGAATGCACTATGTGGTACAATAATGTACAGTGTGTTGTACAGTTGAATGCAGTATGTGGTACAATAATATGCAGTATGGGGTATGTAGTACAAGTAGTAGAGTAGTACAATAGTGTGTAGTATGCAGTACAGTATGGTGCAGTGTGCAGTGTGAAGTACAGTATGGTGCAGTGTGTAGTGTGTACTGTGCAGTACAGTATTGTGCAGTGTGCAGTACAGTATTGTGCAGTGTGTAGTATGTGCAATGCAGTACAGTAGTGTGTAGTGTGCAGTACATTATGGTATAGTGTGTAGTGTGTGCTGTACACTACAGAAGTGTGTAGTGTGCAGTACAGCAGTGTGGGGTTACCGCAGCAGTGTGCAGCATGGGGTTAGTGCAGTAGTGTGCAGTATGGGGTTACCGCAGCAGTGTGCAGTATGGGGTTAGTGCAGTAGTGTGCAGTATGGGGTTGGTGCAGCAGTGTGCAGTATGGGGTTACCGCAGCAGTGTGCAGTATGGGGTTAGTGCAGTAGTGTGCAGCATGGGGTTAGTGCAGTAGTGTGCAGTATGGGGTTAGTGCAGTAGTGTGCAGTATGGGGTTAGTGCAGCAGTGTGCAGTATGGGGTTAGTGCAGCAGTGTGCAGTATAGGGTTAGTGCAGTAGTGTGCAGTATGGGGTTACCGCAGCAGTGTGCAGTATGGGGTTAGTGCAGTAGTGTGCAGTATGGGGTTAGTGCAGCAGTGTGCAGTATAGGGTTAGTGCAGCAGTGTGCAGTATGGGGTTAGTGCAGCAGTGTGCAGTATGGGGTTAGTGCAGTAGTGTGCAGTATGGGGTTAGTGCAGTAGTGTGCAGTATGGGGTCAGTGCAGTAGTGTGCAGTATAGGGTTAGAGCAGTAGTGTGCAGTATGGGGTTAGTGCAGTAGTGTGCAGTATGGGGTTACCGCAGCAGTGTGCAGTATGGGGTTAGTGCAGCAGTGTGCAGTATGGGGTTAGTGCAGCAGTGTGCAGTATGGGGTTACCGCAGCAGTGTTCAGTATGGGGTTAGTGCAGTAGTGTGCAGTATGGGGTTAGTGCAGTAGTGTGCAGTATGGGGTTAGTGCAGTAGTGTGCAGTATGGGGTTAGTGCAGCAATGTGCAGTATGGGGTTACCGCAGCAGTGTGCAGTATGGGGTTAGTGCAGCAGTGTGCAGGGTCCAGCACATTGGTACGGGGCTAGGGTGCAGTAGTGTGCAGAGCAGCAGTGCAGCAGTGTGCAGTATGGGGTTGGGGTGCAGTAGTGTGCAATAGTGTGCAGAGCTGTCGTGTGCAGTATGCGGTTAAGGTTAGGGTTAGGGCAGTGATGTGCAATAGTGTGCAGTATGGGGTTAGGGTGCAGTGGTGTGCAATAGTGTGCAGTATGGGGTTAGGGTGCAGTGGTGTGCAGTAGTGTGCAGTATGGGGTTAGGGTGCAGTGGTGTGCAGTAGTGTGCAGTATGGGGTTAGGGTGCAGTGGTGTGCAGTACGGGGTTAGGGCACGGTGGTGTGCAGTAGTGTGTAGTATGGGGTTAGGGTGCAGTGGTGTGCAGTACCGTCGTTGCAGAGCGGGCCTCCGTAGGACGTCATGCTGCAGTCACAGGTGAAGCCCTCCCACTGCTGCAGACACACCCCCTGGTTAGAGCAGGAGTCCTCCTGGCAGGTGGTGCTGGGGCCTGTAGGGGGGAGGGGGGACAGCAGGTAAATGTGTTGATGATTCTTCAAATGTCTCTCCAAACAAGCCCCTGCTGCTTCACCCTCCTACCAGGTTGTGACCATGGCTACGGTTCACCCCCCCCCCCCCCACACACACACACATATATCCAAACAGCAAACACAGACATAACATTTTCTTCTGTTATTGATGTGTCATACAACCATATTAACACATTGTTTACATCCACAAATAAACACAATGATTTGACAATCATGCAAAAACATCAACTAGCACAAGACAATCACCTTATTTGCTTGTAAATATGTTTAAAAATACTTATGTTTCTGTTAAAACCATTTTCATTATTTTCAGTAGTAGTTTATAGTTTTTATGTTGCATTAGTTTGATCCAATTACATCACAACACACCCACACCCTAAACACTATCCACCAATCATATAAGTACATCCCATTGCACAAGTGGGACATGTGGAGCTTTTACCCAGTCAGAGACCAGTCAAAGATCACTGGTAGGCATGGTCTGTTGAGATAATCTGTCTGTCTGTCAGCTTGTCTGTTGGCCTGTTGGCCTGTCTGTTTGTCTGTTGTCTGTTTCTGGGAAGGTAGTACTACTGTTGGAACGATGGTAGAATGACAAGCTCAGTGAAGGAGTTAGTCAGGTTATGTGGCATGAATGGGATTATCAGAGTTAGATTAGGCATTCTTAAATCATGAAAAAACTGATTACTAAGCAGTACAGGACCCTGCACTAAGGAGTCAGAGGTTGAATATATGTTAAGGGTCATCGTTTATGTCACTTGAAGGGAGTTTATTCTAAATGACTATGTTTATAAATAGTGTTAATAATATGTTATGCATGTTATTGGTGCTAATGCACCCATTTTGTATCCATTCCAATTTATGAATTTAATCACTTTCTTACTGACAATTAGTCAATATTTTAGTTAGTGTGAATACACTGAGCAGGAGACTCCCTCTTATGTCATATACAAGTCACAAAGAGATGTTATTCATGCAACGATATGGTGCCATGCAGCTCATGTCCTGGACTGTGAGAGGAGTGGGAAAAGCGACATAGGTGGAACAAGAGGGAGAGAGGCAAAGGGGATGGGTGAAGGTGGTGAAAAAGGAGTGTAGGAGAAATTCAGGAAGCGAAGGAGGAGGAGATATGCAGGGAGAAGAGGAGATGCTGGGAGAGGAATAGATTCAGGGAGAAGAGGAGGAGGGGATGCAGGGAGAGGATGAGATGCAGGAAGAGGAGAAGATGCAGGGAGAGGAGGAGATGCAGGGAGATAAGATGCAGGGAGAGGAGGAGGAGGAGGAGAGATGCAGGGAGAGGAGGAGATGCAGGGAGAGGAGGAGATGCAGGGAGAGGAGGAGGAGGAGGAGAAGGTGCAGGGAGAGGAGGAGGAGGAAGAGGTGCAGGGAGAGGAGGAGATGCAGGGAGAGGAGCAGATGCAGGGAGAGGAGAAGATGCAGGGAGAAGAGGAGATTCAGGGAGAGGAGGAGGAGGAGAGATGCAGGGAGAGGAGGAGGAGGAGAGATGCAGGGAGAGAAGGAGAAAAGGAGATGCAGGGAGGGTTGAGACTCTGTATCTAAATCTCTCTACCTTGCAAGTCAGCTTTCATCAATGCTACTGTAAGCAAAACCATGAGGAGCGGAAAAGGCAGAATGTCTGTTAGTAACAACAGCAGAGTGAGGAAGAAGAGAAAGAAAGAAGCTGAGAGAGGGGGGAGAGAGGTGAAGACAGAGAATGAACACGAGACAGAGAGAGAGGGGGAGGGACAGAGAGATGGAGAGAGGGAGAGAGAAAGAGGGGGAGACAGGGAGAGAGAGATGGAAAGAGGAAGAGAGAGAGAGAAAGAGGGAGAGAGAGATGGAGAGAAGGAGAGAGAGAGGGGGGAGAGAAATGGAGAGAGAGAGGGAGGGGAGAGAGAGAGGGAGAGGGGGAGAGAGAGGGAGTGAAGGAGAGAGAGAGGGGGGAATGGGGGAAAGGGAGAGAGAGAGGGAGGGGAGAGAGAGAGGGGGAGAGAGAGGGGGATGAAACATACAAAATATCGGCCTGTAAAAAGACAGAGAAAGGGAGAAAGGAAGAGAAAGAGGGATGGAGAGAGGGACAGTAAGATGTAATGAAAGGATGCAAGCAACCATGGGACACGACCACATATGAATATGGTATGCAGTATAGTTAATGTAGTATAGATACTGTGGTATAGACGGTGCCGTATAGACAATGTAGTGTAGATACTGTAGTATAGACAGTGTACTATTAATACTGTAATATAGGCAGTGTAGTGTTAGTACTGTGGTATAGACAGTATAGTATTGGTGCTGTAGTATAGACAGCGTAGTGTCGGTATTGTAATATAGACAGTGTAGTGTTAGTACTGTAGTATAGACAGTGTAGTGTTAGTACTGTAGTATAGACAGCGTGGTATTGGTACTGTAGGATAGACAGTGTTGTATTAATACTGCAATATAGACAGTGTAGTGTAAGCACTGTGGCATAGACAGTGTAGTGTTAGTACTGTAGTATAGACAGCGTAGTGTTGGCACTATAGTATAGACAGTGTAGTATTAATACTGTAATATAGACAGTGTAGTATTAATACTTTAATATAGATAGTGTCGTATTGGTGCTGTAGGATAGACAGCATAGTGTCGGTACTGTAGGATAGACAGTGTAGTATTAATACTGTAATATAGACAGTGTAGTGTTAGTACTGTGGTATAGACAGTGTAGTGTTAGTACTGTAGTATAGACAGCGTAGTGTCGGTACTATAGTATAGACAGTGTAGTATTAATACTGTAATATAGACAGTGTAGTATTAATACTTTAATATGGATAGTGTAGTATTGGTGCTGTAGTATAGACACCGTAGTGTCGGCACTGTAGGATATACAGTGTAGTATTGATACTGTAATATAGACAGTGTAATGTTAGTACTGTAGTATAGACAGTGTAGTTTTAATATTGTAATATAAACAGTGTACTGTTAGTACTGTGGTATAGACAGTATAGTATTGGTGCTGTAGTATAGACAGCATAGTGTCGGTACTGTAGGATAGACAGTGTAGTATTAATACTGTAATATATACAGTGTAGTTTTAATACTGTAATATATACAGTGTAGTGTTAGTACTGTGGTATAGACAGCATAGTAGTGGTGCTGTAGTATAGACAGCGTAGTGTCGGTACTCTAGAATAGGCAGTGTAGTATTAATACTGTAATATAGACAGTGTAGTGTTAGTACTGTGGTATAGACAGGGTAGTATTGGTGCTGTAGTATAGATAGCGTAGTGTCGGTACTGTAGGCTAGACAGTGTAGTATTGATACTTTTTAGGCACAGTCCAACACATCAGCTTCCGTTCCAGTCGGGGGGGGGGGCACTGCCTACTTTACACATGTGGACATTATTATTATCACAATCAAATGTTATTCTTGTTCACCCAGTGTGGTAGCTGAGATGTTGTTGTTGTGTCTGGAGAACACAGATGGTTCCTTGCATCTCTGTTAGAGCTGTGCACTTCTGAGGTTAGATGGATCCTGTCTACAAGCTGTAGCTTGTCATGTAGCAGATGGATAACAGATGGATAACAGATGGATAACAGCTACAGCTTGTAGACAGGCTGTTATCCAAAAGCTGTTACATGACTAATAAACTAACTCTGACTAGATGGTGTTCATGAAACACCAGTCAACCATGACTCAGAACACTGCTCCACACACACACACACACACATATCAGGGAAGGGTGTGACGAAATATATATACATGACACAAATAATTAACCAATCATAGAGTAATGGAGGACATATTCTATAAGGGGAAGAAGTTGAGTATTTCTGACCATGTGCAAGAGCAACACCTCCCCCTGGAGTCTGACCATGTGCAGAGCAACACTTCCCCCTGGTGTCTGAGCATGTGCAGAGCAACACTGCTCCCTGGTGTCTGAGCACGTGCAGAGCAACACTGCTCCCTGGTGTCTGAGCATGTGCAGAGCAACACTGCTCCCTGGTGTCTGGGCATGTGCAGAGCAACACCGCCCCCTGGTGTCTGAGCACGTGCAGAGCAACACTGCCCCCTTGTGTCTCACCTTCACAGCCGCGGTCTATCTGGCCCACACAGGCCAGCGCGTCAGACAGCAGATCAGGCAGCCGGCCATTCAGATCCACAGACGCCAGACAACCCTGGAAGCCCTCCCTGGCATGAACCAGCTTAGGCAGGTCTTTATACATCTCCTTGGCAACACCACCAATATAGAGGTCACCTGGCAGGGCAGGGGGGGAAGGAGAGGACAGGAAGGGAAGAGGAGCGATAGAAGGAGGGGACAGGAGGGGGAGAGGAGGGATAGAGGGAGGGGACAGAAGGGGGAGAGGGGGATAGAGGGAGGGGGCAGGAGGGGGAGATGAGGGGTAGAGGGAGGGGGAGGAAGGGGAGAGGAGAAAGAGTTTACTTTGTATACAGTAACTGACAACAGTAATTCTATAACCTGAGAGGTTCTTAATCCTGATATACCCTCTTGTTGTTTGACAAGCAATACAGTTTTTCTCAGTCGCTTTGGTACATTTCTCTCATCAAACTCACAATTTGCAAAACAGTAAGTGCATTTCTCAAAAGAATTTGTACAAACAGCAAAACACCATGGATAACCTGCAAAAGCCACTCTCTTACTCAAAATCCTTAGTTCATCTCTCAAAAGTAAATATATGTGTCAATGAACATGTCAGTGCCATCAGAATGACAAGTCCTTGTGTCATTGTGTACAGATAAGACAGTCAAATTGTTTAGTCATGTTGTCAATATAACAGTTTACTCTGGAGGGATGTTCTGATGGAAACTATGGCTAAAGTTTTGATGACACTACTCTTCTTCGTCTTCTCTCTGGCTGTTGACAATTCCTTGTCCTTCCATTGTCAAACATTGTAACATTCTGTTGCTCCGGCTATATATATACACCTGCTAGTTGATGCTTCATGAAAAGCACCTTTGTTAGAGAAAGTCAAGATTCACCTGGGAGCAATTTACCAATTCAGGACAGATTTTGAAAAAAAGTCTAATGGAAATATAGAAAGTGTAGAAATACGCTTGACATATGATAACTTGTTCAACCATTTTGCATGTAAAGACTTGTGCTATGAGCTAGTGCCTAAATGTTGTGGGGGGTGAGACTATTCAACAGAGACCCAATGTAATACATTTTGATCAACATGACAAAAGCAACTGATAATGTAGGAAACAACAGAGAATTGTACATAATAATTTGCATGGATGTACCAAAGCATTTGCAACTTGTTCAAAGAAATGAGACACTGCTTTTTTGATGTGCACAAGCGACACAATGATGAGAATTGAACAGGTAATTTTGAGAATTTCAATTCTGATCTGAGAAATTTACCAAAGCGACGGCTTTTGTTGTTTAACTCTTGACCTTCTGGTATGTGCTATCTTACATTTTGACATTTTGCTGCTTGCAGCTATATTTCTGATTGTTATCAGCCTGCATCAGGTGATGTTTTATCCAATGTGACTCCAGACCCCAAATTAGATCCCCACCAGTTAGTGGGAATGATGAGCTATGCTGCTATGTGGCAATGCTGACCTCTAGTGGACAATCAAGTAATGCAGTGAAAAGCATGCCACAGTGTGAAGGTGCAGTGCCTCCAGTGGAGGATGCTCCAGAGAAGCTGCTTCATACTGTCTATGTCTCCATTCACAGTGAATGCAGTTTTCAAATCCCCTCTAACTTCCTCCATCTCCCACCACCCCACCCCACCCCACCCTAGACCCTCTAGCTCTGATACACCCTCCCTCCCCCCTGCCCTTCAGACAGCCCTACCCCCCTGTAGCCTGACTCACCCTTTAGGTCCAGGTTCTTGGCCCCCATAGTGGTCTGGGTGGTGACCTTGGTGTCGATCTTGACGGTGTGCAGGTTGTTGGTATCTCTGGAGATGAGGACGTTGTGCCAGTGGTTGTCATTCAGAGGCTTGTTGGAGTTCCCCTTGATGAGGTGGGCTCCGTTTCCCAGGTCAGACACATAGTGGAGGTACCTGAGGGATCACAGCATTATGGACCTGCCCACAGCCTTAGCACCAGCTACCATTGGTGACATTCTAGTCTTCTATCATATCTCCTGTTGGTCTCTCTTAGTCTCACCTCAACATTTCTCCGGCTGGTCTCTCCTAGCCCCACTTCATCATATATCATTCTGGTCTCTCCTAGTCTCCTCACATATCTCCTGCTAGTCTCTCCTAGCCCCACTTCATCATATATCCTTCTAGTCTCTCCGAGTCTCACAACATATCTCCTGCTGGTCTCTCCTAGTCTCCTCACATTTCTCCTTCTGGTCTCTCCTAGTGTCACATCATATCTCCTGCTAGTCTCTTCTAGTCCCACCTCATCACATCTCCTGCTGGTGTTTCCTGGTCTCATGTCATCATATCTCCTGCTGGTGTTTCCTAGTCTCATGTCATCATATCTCCTGCTAGTCTCTTCTAGTCCCACCTCATCATATCTCCTGCTGGTGTTTCCTGGTCTCATGTCATCATATCTCCTGCTGGTGTTTCCTAGTCTCATGTCATCATATCTCGTGCTGGTGTTTCCTAGTCTCATGTCATCATATCCCCTGCTGGTCTCTCTCTGGTCCCACCTCGTCATAGATCTTGCTGGTCTCTCCAAGTCTCATGTCATCATATCTCCTGATGGTGTTTCTTAGTCTCATGTCATCATATCTTATGCTGGTGTCTCCTAGTCTCATGTCATCATATCTTATGCTGGTGTCTCCTAGTCTCATGTCATCATATCTCCTGCTGGTCTCTCATAGTCTCATGTCATCATATCTCCTGCTGGTGTTTCCTAGTCCCACCTACCCCTTCACCAGCTCCACCACGATGAAGTCATTGCCGTCGCCGCTGTTGAAGAGAATGAGCCCGTCGGAGGAAGTGGTCTTGAACTGGAAGAACAGGTGCATGGAGTAGTAGGCCTGCAGGGTGGTCAGCGACACGTAGCTGGAACGTGACTTGAATGTCACCGGGTCGGCCACAATGCTCTTGAAGCCGATCATCGCGTTGAGCTCGCAGTACTCAATGTCTCCGTTCTTGCAGAGATCAATGTAGGCCAGGCCGTTGAAAGAGAAGCTCTGGAGGTGACCAATGAAGTTGGAAGGTACCAGAGACAGGAAGCGTTTCTCCGTCACGATGCCAGTCTCCAGGTTGTGGAACTCCAGCTGAGTGTGGTCACCTGCCATCTGACCTGGGGGAGGAAAAGGGAGGAAGTGGAGGCACAAAGTGTGTTAGAGGAGGAGGTACAGTGTGTGTTAGAGGAGGAGGTACAGACTGTTAGAGGAGGAGGTAGAGAGTGTGTTAGAGGAGGAGGTACAGACTGTTAGAGGAGGAGGTAGAGAGTGTGTTAGAGGAGGAGGTACAGAGTGTTAGAGGAGAAGGTACAGTGTGTTAGAGTAGGAGGTACAGTGTGTTAGAGGAGGAGGTACAGAGTGTATTAGAGGAGGAGGTACAGCATGTTAGAGGAGGAGGTAGAGAGTGTGTTAGAGGAGGAAGTACAGTGTGTTAGAGGAGGAGGTACAGCGTGTGAGAAGAGGAGGTAGAGAGTGTATTAGAGGAGGGGCAAGATGGTGGGACAGGAGGAGGAGGGAGGAAAATGGACAGGAGGAGGAGAGGAGGGACGGAGAGGAGGAGGGAGGAAGAGGAGGGAAAATGGGAAGAGACAGGAGGAGAAGGAGGGAAGGAGGGAGGGTCAAGGGAGAGGAGGAAAAGAGCAAGCAGGCAGGGGAGGGGGAGAGAGGAGGGAGAGGGAGGAGCAGAGGAGGGG
>BROE01000016.1:484681-539097 GCA_036571765.1 Plecoglossus altivelis
TGATGAGCAGAGGAGGGGGAGGGGGGAGGAGGAAGAGAAAGGAGCAGAGGAGGAAAAGGGAGTGGCAGAGGAGGGGAAGGGGAGAGGAGGAAGAGGGAGGAGAAGAGGAGGGGGAGGGGGGAGGAGGAAGAGGGAGGAGAAGAAGAGGGGGAGGAGAGAGGAGGAAGAGGGAGTCCCAGAGGAGGGGGACGGGGGAGGAGGAAGAGGGAGGAGAAGAAGAGGGGGAGAGGAGGAAGAGGGAGGAGCAGAGAAGGGGGAGGGGAGAGGAGGAAGAAGGAGGAGCAGAGGAGGGGGAGGGGGAGGAGGAAGTACCTTCCACAGCAGGCAGGTCATCCACGGTGAGCTTGAGGTTCTTGCCTCTCCTGAACACCCTCACCGTGTGCCACTCATTATCATTCAGGTTCTGACCCGCAAACACAGTCTCTGGACCCTTACCTGCAGGATAGCCCAGAGGGAGGTTAACGCACACGCACAAACTCCTGTATACACACACTTACATGCTCACACACACACAAACTCATAAACACATACACACAAGCACAAGCTTAGTGACACACACACACACACACACACACACACACTTAAATGCTCACACACAAGCTCATAAACACACAGATATTCATACACACACAAACACCCTCACAAACACTCATATACACACATACTAATCTACCATGCACACACACATACATGCTCTTACACACAAACTCTTACTGTCAGACAAACACACACTCATACACATACATACTTATAAATATACACCCACCCACATACACAGCACATGAGAAAAAGCGCAGAAAAAAAGGAAAAAGAAAAGAAAGACGGAAGAGGGGAAAGACAAGACAGGGAGAAATATAGGATGGAGAAAGAAGAAGAGAGATGAAGAGAAGGTGGAGAAAAGATGGAGAGAGATGAAGGGAGATGGAGGGAGATGAAGAGAGATGAAGAGAAGATGGAGAGAGATGAAGAGAGATGGAGACAGATTTTGAGAGATGAAGAGAGATGAAGAGAGATGAAAAGAGATGGAGAAGATGGAGAGGAAGATGCAGAGTGATGAAAAGATGATGGAGAGAAGATGGAGTGGGATGAAGAGATATGAAGAGAGACAAAGAGAAGATGGAGAGAGATGAAGAGAGATGAAGAGAAGATGGAGAAAGAAGAAGAAATGAAGAGAAGATGGAGAGAAGACGAAGAGAGAAGAAGAGAAGATAGAGAGAAGATGGAGAGAGATGAAGTGAGAAGAGAGATGAAGAGAAGATGGAGAAAGAAGAAGAGAAGATGGAGAGAGATGAAGTGAGAAGAGAGATGAAGAGAAGATGGAGAAAGAAGAAGAGAAGATGGAGAGAGATGAGGACAGATGATGAAGAGATATGAAGAGAAAATAGTAAAAGATGAAGAGAGATGAAGAGAAAACGGAGAGACATGAAGAGAGGATGGAGAGAGATGAAGAAAAGATGAAGAGAGATGAAGATGTAGAGAGATGAAGAGAGATGTGTATGTTTGATAGAAGGTTGGTTAGATGTGTATGCAACTGGACCAGCCTAACATATAACAAGTCTGTCCTCTAGAACCAGGCTGCAAACTGCCTGTATACTAGTCTGATATCTAGAATCAGTTGGAGTGAGGAGAGGTGTGGGGAAGGGGATGGGTATTGTGGCGTGACAGACACGGTTTAGGATTAGGTTCTACACAACCAGGAAGTGAGAACAAACAGCTCTGCAATGTGTTTCCACAGAAAAGGAGATTGAGGTTTATTTGCCATTAGCAACAAGTACCTGTTCAAGTGTATCCTATGACTCTTCCTGACCTTATCTCCTCCCCTTTCAGAAACCATAAACACCTTTAATATAGTCTCAATGCACGAGACCCACACAACGATTGACATTAATATGATTAAGTAAGAATTATATTAATAATTTTTACATGGAATAATTCACCTATCAATTGAGAATAACCTAAGATAATTTATGGCAAACTTAGTTATTAGTTAATCACTAGTAAATTATATGACAATAATGTGGGTTATTATATGCTGTGATCCTGCAGAGGGCAGCAGATATATATATATATATATATATATATATTTATATATATATATACACATATATATACATATATATATACATATATATATACCATGCTATAGTTTACCTCCACCTGTAATTACCACCTCATATACCCTGATCCACTATAACTACCCCCTCATATACCCTGATCCACTATAACTACCCCCTCATACTCCCTGTTCCACTATAACTACCCCTTCACATACCCCGATCCACTATAACTACCCTCTTATATACTCTGATCCACTATAATTACCCCCTCATACACCCTGGCCTGCTATAACTACCCCCTCATACACCCTGATACAATATAACTACCCCCTCATACACCCCGTTACACTGTAACTACCCCCTCATACACCCTGGCCCACTATAACTATCCTCTCATATACTCTGATCCACTATAGCTACCCCCTCATATACCCTGGCCCACTATAACTACCCCCTCATATACCCTGATCCACTATAACTACCCCATCATACACCCTGATACAATATAACTACCCCCTCACATACCCCGATCCACTGTAACCATCCTCTCATATACTCTGAGCCACTATAACTATCCTCTCATATACTCTGATCCACTATAGCTACCCCCTCATACACCCTGGCCCACTATAACTATCCTCGCATATACTCTGATCCACTATAGCTACCCCCTCATATACCCTGATCCACTATAACTACCCCTTCATACACCCTGATGCAGTATAACTACCCCCTCATACACCCTGATCCACTATAACTACCCCCTCATACACCCTGATCCACTATAACTACCCTCGCATACACCTTGGCCCACTATAACTACCCCCTCATACACTCTGATCCACTATAACTACCCCCTCACATACCCCGATCGACTATAACTACCCTCTCATACACTCTGATCCACTATAACTACCCCCTCATACACCCCGTTACACTGTAACTACCCCCTAATACACCCTGATCCACTATAACTACCCCCTCATACACCCTGATCCACTATAACTACCCCCTCATACACCATGAGCCTTATCTCCTTGTAGTTGTGTAACCCTCCCACCTGCCCACACCTCAAACTACAGTACCCAGGATCCATACGATATGATGTTTTCTGCTGCACACACACATACACCACTAATCCTGAGGAACTTGTATTTGCATAATCTGGGTTCTTTCAGTAATTGCATTACAGAATCAGAGTTGGCAGCAGACAAGTTTAGTAGACTAGAGACAATCCACTAAGCAGTGCTGTCGCTCCCCCTCCTGCTCTCACTTTTACTTTCTCTCCGAGTCTCCTTCACCCTCCCTCGCTGCATCTCTCTCTTCCTCCCTGCATCTCCCTCTCTCTTCCCCTCTCTATCGCCCTCTCTCTTTCTCCATCCCCTCTCTCTCTCTGAGAGAACGTCTCACTGTGGGTCTTCTACACTGAGTACGGGTCATGGGAATGATGTTCTAACAACAAGTCATGTCGTCATCATGGATGTTCTGAATGACACCTAACGAATCATGTTCCTGTCGCTTCATGTCAGGTTGAGTGAAGGCGGGAAGGCGGGGTGAGGGCCGGGGAATTTAACGACCCCCACACTGACACCCTGCAGACTGACTGTGTGTGTTGTGTCGTCAGGCCGACTGTAGCTCTTGTTCTGTCATCAGGGTGAAGGATGGTTTCAAGGGGGGGGAAGACAGAGAGAACAAGACAGCTAGAAGGAAGGAAAGAAGGAATGATGGAGAGGAGAGAGAGAGGGAAAGAGAGAGGGAGAGTAGAGAGAGAGGAAGAGAGAGAGAGGGAGAGGGAAAAGGAAAGGGAGAGAGAGGGAGAGGAGAGAGAGGGAGGGAGAGGAGAGAGAAGGGGAGGAGAGAAAGGGAGAGAGGGAGAGGAGAGGGAGGGAGAGGGAGAGGGAAAGGGAGAGGAGAGAGGGAGAGGAGAGAGAGGAAGAGGATAGAGAGGAAGAGGAGAGAGAGAGGAGAGAGGAGAGAGGGAGAGGAGAGAGATAGAAGAGAGATAGGGAGAGGAGAGAGTGAAGCAGAGGAGAGAGAGTGAAAGGAGAGAGAGGAGAGAGATAGATGGAGAAAGAGAGGAGAGAGGGAAAATGTATTTTTAGGTAGTTGTCACACGGCAGCTGTTAACAGCGTTTAAGCTGAAGTGGCAGAGTTTTGTGCAGGCAGCTTGGGGCAGCCTCTGAGAGCTGGGGTCCTAATTGACAGTGATGGGCACCCCTTCAACCCTCCTCTCAACACAACGCCTGACAACACATATTAATTAATTCCCAAGAAAATGAGGGCAAGATATAATAAGGCGAGAATATGGGGAAAATGGAATTGATGTTGCAGGTCCTGGATGTTTAAACAACAGTTTGCTGCTGAAATGCACTGAAGAGCCTCTCCAAGAACCAACATTAAACTATTTTCATCTGAGACTCTGAGACCAAACATTCGTTATCCCTCTCTGTCTCTCTCTGTCCCTCTCTGTCTCTCTCTGTCTCTCTCTGCCTCTCTCTCTCTGTCTCTCTCGCTGTCTCTCTCTGTCTCTCTCTCTGTCTGTCTTTCTCTCTCTCTGTCTGTCTGTCTGTCTGTCTGTCTGTCTGTCTGTCTCTTGCTCTCTCTCTCTCTCTCTCTCTCTGTCTGTCTGTCTCTCTCTGCATCTCTCTACATATCTCTGTATTTGGCTCTCTCGCAAAATGTGGAGGACTACTGCCAGTTTTACAGTGATTAATCACATCTGATTAATAAGCTGTGGTCGTTACAATGACAATACACGAGTGAGTTCATTCAGAGACACCGTTTACAACCAGTCAATACATACATCACATGACTTTCCGCCAAGACAGCTGTCAGTCATACAGCTAGACTGTGAGCTGGCAGGCCTTTCTGGCTTGAACAGTGTGTGTGTGTGTGTGTGTGTGTGTGAGAGAGAGAGAGAGAGACAGGTTGCCTCTCCCCTTCTTCCCCCAACTCCCACCTGTCTTCATGCCTGACCAGGTAGGTTAATGAGAATATTTCAAATCACTCTGGCTTGTCTGTCATGAAAAGTCTCCTCAATATACAGACAGACAGGTAGAGAGGCGGAATTCACAGACAGACAGACAGACAGACAGACAGACAGACAGACAGACAGACAGACAGACAGAATTCACAGACATACATACATACATACATACATACATACATACATACATACATACATACATACATGCATACATACATAAAGACAGACAGACAGACAGACAGACAGACAGACAGACAGACATACATACATACATACATACATACAGACAGACAGACAGACAGACAGACAGACAGACAGACAGGCAGGTAGAAAGACGGAATTCACAGACATACATACATACATACATACATACATACATACATACATACATACATACATACATACATACATACAGACAGACAGACAGACAGATAGGCAGACTGGATTTATCAAGGGGAACAGTAGGGGAGGAGGGGGATGAGGAGGAAGGAAAAGGGGTGGGGGTGAAATGGTGCGTTCTAGGACAGACTGTTTAGATTTAGGTTAGTTAATTAGTAACAACAGACGTTTACTCTCCTCATTAAATCCAGTCCTCTTTCCTCTACTGTGTCACCTAGGCATCTCCTCTTCTCTGTTCTGTCCACACCTAGACCTACTTTCTGATTTCAGGAATTCTAACTAGACTGTGAACAACAAGTGTTCAACTGTTCCTATGTTGCTGCTGATTGAGTATGCCTGGTCCCTGAGTCTGTGGAGAAGCCGTGTGAGATGCAGGCATAGCTGGGGGATAGAGCAGGGAGGGGAAAGACAACCATTCAGACCCATACAGGAGACACATCAATTAGAGAGAAACCCTGAGAGAGGAGATACAGGGGCAGAGATGAGATACAGGAGGAGAGAGGAGATACAGGAGGAGAGAGGAGATACGGGAGGAGAGAGGAGATACAGAATGAGAGAGAACAGAAGAGAAGTGAGGAGAGAAGAGAAGAGTGAGATGAGAGAGATATGAGGGAGGAAAGAGAGATAGGAGAGAGAGGTCAGAGGAGAGGAGAGAGAGGAAAGAGGAGAGGAGAGAGACATACAGGAGAGGGAGGACAGAGGAGAGGGGAGAAGAGAGAGGAGAGGAGAGAGGTGACAGAAGAGGAGAGAGAGGAGAGCAGAATTAGGAGAGAAGAGAAAAGGGAGATAGAGGAGAAAGAGGAGAGAGAAAATAATATAAGATAAGCAAAGGACAGAGAGAGGAGAAGGGTGAGAGATGGAGATAAGAAAGGAGAGAAAAGAAGAGAAAAGGAGGAGAGGATGCGAACATGAACTTACTGGAGGAGCAGTTAATCCTGATACAGTCTAGATGGGGGAGAATAGAGCACATGTGATTCCTTCAAGGAGACAGCTGTATCATCAAACACACCCCCACCCCCTGGGGACGACACGCGAACAAACCCCTCCTCTCATGACCCCTCCACCCCACCTACAGTGCTAGGACCTGGGCAGAGTCATCTAACCCAGCCCCAGCGCTAGGACCTGGGCAGGGTCATCTAACCCAGCCCCAGGGCTAGGACCTGGGCAGGGCTATCTACCCCAGGTCCAGGGCAAGGACCTGGGAATGGTCATCTACCCCAGGTCCAGGGCAAGGACCTGGGCAAGGTCATCTAACCCAGCCCCAGGGATAGGACCTGGGCAGGGTCATCTAACCAAGCCCCAGGGCTAGGACCTGGGTAGGGCTATCTAACCCAGTCCTAGGGCTGGGACCTGGGCCCTGCCCCCAGCCCCTGCCTTCTCCTATAGGGTGCCAGCGTGTCGTCAACCTCAGCAGAAGAGCGGCCGCATACAGCCTGGGAGCCAATCACAGAACCCGCACCGGGAACGCTTTGGGAGGGGGGTGGGGGAGACTGGGATTAAAGGGGTAGGCTTGGGTAAGGGCTGTGGGATACAGGGGAGAGGGAGAGAGACAGAATGGGAGAGAGGGAGAGAGGCAGGGTGGGGTAAAGGGAGAGAGGCAGGGTGGGGGAGAGGGAGAGAGGCAGTGTGGGGGAGAGGGAGATGAGAGAGGCAGGGTGGAGGGTGGAGGTGGGGGAGGGAAGAATGGTGGAGTAGGGAAGAAGAGGTGGAGGAGGGGGAGAAGCAGGGTGGGGTGAGGTAGGAGATGCAGGGGAGGTAAGGTGGAGGAGAAAAAATGGTGGAGGTAGGGAGATGGGCAGGGTGGAAGAGGGGAAGAGAGGCAGGGGAAGGGGAGTAGGGAGAGAGGCAAGGGTGGGGGAGGTAGGGGAAGCAGCGCAGGGGAGGGTGGAAGGTAGGAAAGAGGATGGTGGAGGTAGGGTGGAGAGAGCAGGGTGGGGTGAGGTAAGGGAAGAGGAAGGGGGAGTAGGAGTAGAGGCAGTGATGGAGGGGCGAGAGGCAGGTGGAGGTAGGGAGAAGAGCAGGTGGGGGTGAAGGAGCTAGGAAGAGGCAGAGAGTTGAAGGGTGGCAGATGGGGAGAGAAGCATGTTGAGGTAGGAGGAGAGAGGCAGAGTGGAAGTGGGGAGAAGTCAGGGTGGAGGTAGGAGAGAAATGATGGTGGAGAGTGGAGAGAGGCAGAGGGAGGGGGATAGGCCGGGAGAAGGAAAGTAGAAGGAGGAGAAAGGAAGGAGAAGGAGAACCATGGTGAAGAAAATGGGAGAAGAAAGAAGAGAGAAAGAATAGAAGTGTGGAGGGGTTAGGGGGGGGAAGGAGAAGGGAGCAAAGGTGGGGGGGGGGGGGGAAAAGGGTTTTTTTTTTAAAACAAAAAGGGGGACGAGAGAGGAAAAAAAAGGGTGAAGTTAGGTTAAAAAGAAAAAAGGGGCCCCCCAAGGGGTGAAAAACAGGTAGGGGAAAGAGAGCAGGGGGTGGGGACGTTAGGAAGAGAGGCAAGGTGGGGTGAAGTTTAGGGGAGAGAGGCAGAGTGGAGGGTGGAGATGGGGGAGAGAAGCATGGTGGAGGTAGGGGAGAGAGGCAGAGTGGAAGTAGGGGAGAGAGGCAGGGTGGAGGTAGGGGAGAGAAGGATGGTGGAGGTAGTGGAGAGAGGCAGAGTGGGGGTGGGGGAGAGGGCCGGGGAGAAGGTGGTTAGAGCGTCCCTGCTAGGGAGAGGGTTTGTGTGCTCCGGGGCAGTAAGCAGAGACCAGCAGGCTCAGAATGATGAAGGACTCACCCTCCTTTACCACTCCACACAGCAGGTGTGTGTGTTATATATGTGTGTTATATTTAGATGGATGTGTCTGAGTGTGTGAGTGTGTGTGACTGTGTCTGTGAGTGTGAGTCAGTGTGTGTGTGTGTGTGAATGTGAGTCAGTGTGTGTGTGTGCGGGGTACCTAGGTTGACGGTGAGTCGCACACGTCCCGCCTCCAGCTCCAGACGTAGGGTGTCGGCCGAGTCACGTGATGTTGTTGCCATGAGAACGCCGTAGGCCCGCTGGGAGCGAAACCGTAGCGATACATCCTCAGCTTCCGTATGCATCACCAACGGCAACTGAATCTTCATAAACTTACTGCCATCATAGCTGAGTATGGTAGCATCTGCAGGAGGAGGAGAGGGAGAGGAGAAGAAGGAGGGAGGAGAAAGGGAGGAGGAGAAGGAGGGAGGAGAAAGGGAGGAGGACAGGTGGTATCAATGATCACTACAGTGGATGTCCGGTGGATGGAAAGCTGAACTGCTAGTAAGACAGAGAAACAGCTAGCTCTGGTGAGACAGAGAGACAGCTAGCTCTGGTAAGACACGGAGACAGCTAGTTCTGGTGAGACAGAGAGACAGCTAGCACTGGTGAGACAGAGAGACAGCTACCTCTGGTAAGACATGGAGACAGCTAGTTCTGGTGAGACAGAAAGATAGCTAGCTTTGGTGAGACAGAGAGACAGCTAGCTCTGTTGAGACAGAGAGACAGCTAGCTATGTGAGACAGAGGTACAGCTAGCTTTGGTGAGACAGAGAGACAGCTAGCTCTGTTGACACAGAGATACACCTAGCTCTGGTGAGACAGAGAGACAGCTAGCATTGGTGAGACAGAGATACAGCTAGCTCTGGTGAGACAGAGAGACAGCTAGCTCTGGTGAGACAGAGACAGCTAGCTCTGGTGAGACACGGAGACAGCTAGCTCTGGTCAGACAGGGAGACAGCTAGCTTTAGTGAGACAGAGAGACAGCTAGCTCTGTTGAGATAGAGAGACAACTAGCTTTGGTTAGACAGAGAGACAGCTAGCTCTGTTGAGATAGAGAGACAACTAGCTTTGGTTAGACAGAGCGACAGCTAGATCTGTTGAGACAGAGATACAGCTAGCTCTGGTGAGACAAAGATACAGCTAGCTCTGGTTAGACAGAGATAAAGCTAGCTCTGCTGAGACAGAGAGACAGTTAGCTCTGGTGAGACAGACAAACCTGTGAGAACTTAAGGTGTAAAATGTGTACATCATGCAAGTAAGTATATTATCAACATTCTAAAGAAAATACCATTCCCATTAGATCTCCTGCTAAGAAGCATAAATATGTATTAATGTAAACATGCTTTTCTCAGTGTGAATGCAGCTGCATCAGCGTGTGATGGAACATATTTGAGGACAGATAGACAGACATAAGTCCCCATGGACATGTTGGACGTGGGAGAAAAACAGACTTTGTCTGTTTAATTAAAACCTTCCTCTCCCCTTCCTCTCCACCTCCCCCAGTCCTTTACCCTTCCTCTCCAGTCCTCTCCCCTTCCTCTCCCCTCCTTCTTCTCCTCCTCCTCCAGTCCTCTCCCCTTCCTCTCCCCTCCTCCTCCTCCTCCTCCAGTCCTCTCCCCTTCCTCTCCACCTCCTCTTCTCCTCACTTCCTCTCGTCCTCCTCCCTTCCATTCCCCTTTCTCTCTTCCTACTCCCTTCCTCTCCTCCTCCTCCTCCAGTCCTCGCCCCTTCCTCTCCACCTCCTCTTCTCCTCCCTTCCTCTCTTCCGCCTCCCTTCCATTCCCCTTCCTCTCCTCCTCCTCCTCCTCCAGTCTTCTACCCTTCCTCTCCTCTCCTCTCCACCTCCTCTTCTCCCCCCTTCCGCTCCTCCTCCTCCCTTCCATTACCCTTTCTCTCTTCCTCCTCCAGTATTCTCCCCCTACTCTCCACCTCTTCTTCTCTCCCCTTCCTTTTCTCCTCATCCAGTCCTCTCCCCCTCTTCTCTTCCTCCCACGCCATCTGCAGCAGCTGTATTTTCCCAGCGGGCAGTGTGTTGGGCGCAAGCTCGCCAGGCAGGATAATTCGTCTGACAGCTTCTCTGCCTACCAGCCTACCAGGCAATCTGGAGACATCACAACAGCAGGCACTGTGCCATCAACCCTCCCTCCCCCGCCACACCTCACACAGCCTCCACAGATGCAAGTCTGACAGCAAGAGGAAGAGAGAGAGAAAGAGGTGGACATCCAGAATGCTTATCTATCCCCCGCCTTCGCCACCAGAGCCTGTCTGTCAAGATCCTACAGTTCCTCTTTAGTTCATCTACAGTCTATGTGGATTAGAGGTGACACTTAGTGTGCAGGACCTCTGATACCATCTCTCCTCTCTACCATCTCTCTTTTCTACCATCTCTATAATACACCTGTTGATTGAATTTCTTTTGAAATTTGAAATTTGTTCAAAATATTCTTATTTTTATTGTATGCTTCCATTTCCATGTTGTATTGTCAGTACAAATCTTTCAGTAAACAGCTTCAGAAAAGTCCTGCCGTGTGATTCCCACCCGGACTCCCACCCGGACATTTAGAGGTGATAGCTCACTATTTAGCTCAGTATTGTAGTCCACTGCAAGGGGAGAATACTACTTAAATTCTTCTCTGTACTAGTATTGGGTGTCCAGCTCTGTGATGTCCAATGGCATCCTTAGACTGAAGGTCACACTAATCAGCTGACTCTCATCTCCATCAAGTTCAATCACACTGGAGCTCACCTTCAACCCCTTCCCACTCTTTCTCCTCCCCCTTTCTCTTTCCCCACATCTCTCTCTCTCTTCTTCTTTTCCCTCCTCTCCCCTTCTCTTCCCACAATCTCTATCCCCACTCTGCTCTCCCTCTCCCCCTTCCTTCCCCACTCTCTCTCTTCCCCTTTCTTCTCTCCCACTCCCTCTCCGCACTTTCTCTTCCCACTCCTCTTCCCCCTTTCTCTCCCACTCTCCTTCTCCCTCTCCCCCTTTTCTTCTTCCCTCTAACTCGTCTCCCTCTCCCCCTTTCTCTTCCCCACTCCCTCTCCCCCTTTCTCTTCCCCACTCCCGGCCTTTCTCTTCCCACTCTCTCTCCCTCTACCCACTTTCGGCAAATCCCAAACTCCCTCATCCCCCGATGTAGGACCCTCCATTCCCTCGTCTACCCTACTCTCTCCCCTCTCCCCCTTGCTCTCTTCACACCCAGGCTGCTCTACACTCTCCACTCTCGCTCGAACCCTTCTCCTCTGCCCCCTGCAGTCTATACCTCCATCCCCCATCTTCTCTTTCTTGTCTTTTTAGCCACTCCTTCTCTTGCTTCCTTCTTCCCCGTGTACAAGGCTGCCATAACCCCGCAACCCCCATCTCACATTGCCTCACCTTAACTTACTGCACACTAACACCCCTCTTCGTTCAATCTCTCCTACTATTCACTCACCTTACCCTCGCCACTCTGTGGTAGGCGCCTGTCATATTTCACCATCCTTTTTTCTACCTCCTCTTCCGTGCGGCCGTGGCCTCCTCACCTAATCCTGCCATTCCCTTTCGCTCCCATCCCTTACTAACTCTCCCTATCTCCATCCTCCTGCGCAAGCCGACTGCCTACTGCTCCTAACATACCTACAGAAAACAAATAACCTAAAGCACTGACCGCTGCATCAAAGCGTACCACACTACCCATTCCAACCTCATACCCAGACGAACATCGACCTCCCACACACTTCGTCTGTTGACATGTCCTCTCCTCCCTGTAGCGCTAGAGCACCACAGAGAGTGCCAGAGGGTGCATGATTGGGCTCCGCGGCGGTCTGCTTTCATGGCTGCCTCTGCGGTGATGAGGCCCCTCACGAGTTAGCAGCAGATAGCACCGCCCGAATTAGTAGGTTCAGTACGGATTGGGCAGGGAGTCAGAGAAGACAGCCAATTAGAGGGCAGCATGGCAGGCAGAACGTGACCAGGGTGACATGAGAAGCTGTCATCCTGTCAGCAATCAATCACTTACCAGCCACCCTCCATCCCTACTTTCTGCCTATCCCCTTGCCTGTTTGTTTGCCTCTCTCCACAGCAGTATGAGAGCAGAACCAGAGTGTGGTCTCTGACAGCAGAACCAGAGTGTGGTCTCTGACAGCAGAACTAGAGTGTGGTCTCTGACAGCAGAACTAGAGTGTGGTCTCTGATAGCAGAACTAGAGTGTGGTCTCTGATAGCTGAACCAGAGTGTGTTCTCTGACAGAGCAGACACCATCATCAGCATGTGACACTCCTTCTGCTGTCTCTCATGTCAATTAACTGCACTTTAATTATGTCCCTTTCTCCTCTTCTCTCCTGTTATAATTCCACCACCTCTCCCACTCTTTCTCTTCCTCTCACCCTCTTCCTTTTCCCCTAAATGCACTCTAAAAGCTACTGCCCAGGGAAGTAGCTAGGAAGATAGCTAGGATGCTAATTAGGGAGTTATCCAGGGAGTTATCCATAATGCTAGTTAGAATGCCACTTATCAGGCTATGCAGGGGTGCAGTTAGCCTGGCACCGCCTACCTCTTTCGCAGGAGCGCCCCAGGTATCCTGTCCCAGAGCAGTCACACACGTAGCGGTTCCAGCCCTCCCTGCACAGCCCGCTGTTCTGGCAGGGGTTGGACAGGCACTGCTTGGGCGGCTCCTTGGAACAAGAGGGCTTGACCCCAGCAGCTCGCTGAGCCTCCGCCAACCGCCTCACGTCTTTGCTCTGCCCGTCCACAAACAGGTCGCGCACGCAGCCCACGTAGCCGTAGTTCAGCATGGCGGTCCACACCTCCGTGGGAAAGACCAGGCCCAGCTTGTTCTCTGGGAGACCGCCCAGGTACAGCTGGTCATCAAGGTCTAGGATCTCACTCTCCCCTGGAGCAGTGTAGGCCGTGCGGAGGGTGTTGATGGAGATGGTTCCTGGGGCAGGGGGAGGGGGGAGGACGAGGGAGACAAGAGGGAATAAAAGTCAGTGTGTGTTTCCAGAACCTGGTGGGTGAAAGATCAGTCACATTATCATCCTGTAACATCTGTGCTTGTGGTTCAGACCACAGAGAGGGAGGTTGGTATTCATGCTTCTGCTGCAACACCAACACATCCTCATGATCATAGGACAGACCATAGAGGAGAGACATTAGACTGGTTCAGGAAGGACCATCCTCTCTGAGCCTGGCTGGATCATATTTATCTGAGAACTGTTTCCTCTTCCCAGGAAGCAGAGCACTGCACTCGTGGAAGTGAGGCGGAGGAGAGGAGAAAGAGGGAAGGGGAGGAGATGAGATTGAAGGAGAAAAGAAGATGGGAAGGAGGAGAGGAGAAGAAGAGATGGGGAGGTGAAGAGGAGGTGAGGAGGAGAAGAGAACTGTTTGCTGTTTTATCACGCCTGAATACCAAACAGAAAAAACCTGTCTGCTCTGGCATGTGGTGGGGTTATTTCACCTTCCTCTCTCCTCTCTCCCCCTGCCTCCCTCTCTTCTCTTGCCTCCCTCTCTCCTGCTGCCTCCCTCTCTCCTGCTGCCTCCCTCTCTCCCCCTGCCTCCCTCTCTCCACCTGCCTCCCTCTCTCCTGCTGCCTCTCTCTCTCCTCCTGCCTCTCTCTCTCCTGCTGACTTCCTCTCTCCAGCTGCCTCCCTCTCTCCCCCTGCCTCCCTCTCTCCTCCTGCCTCCCTTTCTCCCCCTGCCTCCCTCTCTCCTGCTGCCTCCCTCTCTACTCCTGCCTCCCTCTCTCCCCCTGCCTCCCTTTCTGCCCCTGCCTCCCTTTCTCCATCTGCCTCCCTCTCTCCTGCTGCCTCCCTCTCTCCTCCTGCCTCCCTCTCTCCCCCTGCCTCTCTCTCTGCCCCTGCCTCCCTCTCTCCATCTGCCTCCCTCTCTCCTGCTGCCTCCCTCTCTCCTCCTGCCTCCCTCTGTCCTGCTGCCTCCCTAGAGGAGAGTAGGGGAGACAGGGGAGGAGAAGATAGGAGAGAAGTGGAGGAAGGAAGACGAACACAAGTAACACATATGCCCAGTGGCCAGAGCAGTTCTCCTCTCCTCGGCAGCAGGGTTAATCCAGTTACACGCAGACACGACCAACAGACACAACCCACAGGCACTCACTGATTGACTCCTTTGCAGTTGTGCATTCTGCTCTCCCAAGCAAACTGCTGTCAAATGCCTTCAGAGGGTTTCATTATGGTTATACTTTATGGAACTATTGCTTATCAGACACCCTTATTTATATAAAACACAAAACTGTAGAGAAAGTTCTACCACATCAAAGCAGGTATTAATTATAACTTGGCTGTAACTGATGTAACTGTTGCTACTGTACTGCTGAAGCAAGTCTTTCGAATGGACTGTTAATGTGTGTGTGTGATGGAGTATTTGTGCGATACGCGTGAGTGTAATGATCATGTGCGATAGAGTATGTGCGTGATACGTGTGTGTGTGTGTGTGTGTGTGTGTGTGTGTGTGTGATTAATGTGTAAACTCCTTACATACTCCCACACTCATCCCCAACACCCTTTATACCCATCACTGGTTTCTTTTTACTTTTGGCGTAATTCAGAGGTCCTCTATTCTGTAGCAGAGGACTCTGGGAGTTTCGCCTGTGCAGCCAGACCCAGTAGCATGGAGACGGTGAGAGTGTGAAGACTTTAGCCTTGAGAAAGCTGGTAGCTCTGATGAACATGCTCAAAGTCTATCTCCTCCTTCACGTCCACCTCCTCCCCCCATCCACTCCACTCTGTTACACAGCTCACTCCCTTCTCTCCACTCCTCTTCCACACTCTCGCTGCTCCTTTTCTTCCTCCTTTTTACCCCCTTTCCTCTCCCTTTAGCCTAAAACCTCCATTCCTCGTCTCCTTTCCTCCGCTCTCCACCTCCCCTCCTTCTCTCTTTTCCTCTTCTCTCCCCCTCTCCTCTCATCCTCTACCCTCCTTCTCTCCGTAAAGTGAAAAATGTCATTAGAGCTCATCTCAGTCGAGCTCTGCTAGGCCCTCAGCGATCCGCTCATGTTACCATGGAAACTCCAGTTGAGCGGCAGAGGAGACGTTGGTATGGATAGAGAATGAGGATGCGCGGCGTATGTGTGTGCATGAGTCTACTGACGGTAATGTAATCTGGTGATCGTGTGAGTGGCAGAGTCCCGGAGCTGACCGTTAATACGGGAGACTGATGATGACACCTGCCTGTAATTATGGGATGTTATGTATCAACATACTGTCTTCAATCACAATGAAGACCACTCTACTATCAACACAACCAATCTCCGGGACACCGATTCACCAGGCATCTGACTCCAGACCTTCCGATGTGACTCTGCAGGTCAAACAGATGTCCGGTGCTACCCTGCACTAGTTCATCCTTTGAGCTGTGGGGGAGTTAATACTATTTTGAGTTCATATGGCTTCATAGATTAGTTAATATATTGCCCTTGGTGGGTTGTCATGCAAGGTGAATTAATATCGTCCATGGTAAATTATTGGTGAATTTGAACTCTCACTGTACTGTGAGAGTTCAAAATGATCTTGTTATGAATGTATATCACTCTGGATGAATAAAGGCTATCTCGGGTGAGTTCATGTTAAGCTGAGCCAGTATCCCAACCAAATTAACTTGGTACCTGATCGTCCGTCCCTCTGGAAGTCCACGTGGTACCACTCTCCGTCGTTGACCTTCTTGTTGACTGCCCTAGTCTTGGTGGTGCCTGAGCCCATGTCTAGCAGCAGGTACAGGTGGCCATCCAGCATCTCGATGGCGAAGAAGTCCACCTTGAGGGCCTGGGGGCTGGCCCCCTCCTTCGGGGGCTGTCGGGGCTTGCCATGGCTGAACAGGAGCAGGCCATTGGGCTCCGTAGTGCGGAAGTCAAAGGAGATGGAGCCGGTCTTCTTGGCATTCCACTTGTCAAGCGTGATGAAGGAGTCTGGGGTCTCGAAGGTGATGGGGTCCAGGGTGGCCACGTTTTCACACTTGAAGGCCACCAGCCCGTGGACTTTCATGTTGGGGTCACCCTGCTTAGCCAGACGAGACAGCTCCAGACGCACATCGTTATTCTTGTACACCACCTGGGAGAGGGGGAGGGGGAGGAGGAGAGGGGGAGAAGAGGAGAGGGGGAGGAGAGGAGAGGGAGAGGAGAGGGGAGGGGGAGGAGAGGAGAGGGAGAGGAGGAGAGGGGGAGGAGAGCGAGGAGAGAGGGAGGGGAGGGGGAGAGGAGAGGGGAGGAGAAGGGAGGGAGGGTGAGAGGGGGAGGAGGGAGAGGGGGAGAGAGGGAAGAGAGGGGAGGAGAGAGAGGGGAGAGGGGGAGGAGAGGGGGAGGAGAGGGGGAGAGGGAGGAGGAGAGGGGGAGGAGAGGAGAGGGTGAGAGGGGGAGGAGAGGAGATGAGAGGAGAGGGGGAGGATGAGGAGAGGAGGAGGGGGGAGGAGCGGGGGAGAAGATAGAAGATGGGGAGAGGAGAGGGGGAGGAAAAGGAGCAGAAAGGGAGAGGGGGAGGAGAGGAGAGGGGGAGGTAAATAGAAGAGGGGGAGGAGAGGAGAGGAGTGGAGAGGGAAAGGAGAGGAGAGGGGAAGGAGATAGATAAGGGGGAGAAGGAGAGGATTACTTTGACGGAAAGGTGCATGACGGTAAACATGTAGCACATATAGAACATTTGAAGGAGGTTGGTGTGTTTGAGCAGGTGTGTTGCTAATAAAGGCCTCAGCTGAACACACACAAACGCTCTCAAATCCACTTTGTCTCCTCCTCTCACTATTGACCCTATTTACACAATCTGAAACGCAAGTGGCAAGTGCAATGCGCAAATTACTTTGTGGGAGGCATTCAGGTGCTGTTTCTATTATCCCAGCGGGATAAATTACTCTTGCGCCTGGTGCATACCGAAAAAAGGTTGATCCGATGTTGCTTCATTAGTCATAGGTGTGGTTTGGGCATAACGTGCAATGAACCAATCAGCGTGTCAGCTCACATTCCCTTTAAAAGCGGTTTCATAGTGGATTGCTATTATAATGGCAGATTTGCCAGGCATTCGCAGGCCAGGAGCAGTTCACAGTCGGTGACTGACGTTCTTGTCAGGGTAGTAAAAGACAGAGAAGTTACATGGTAGGGGGATGGTAGAAATGTAGTTAGCCTGAATACAGCTTTTTCTAATTGCTTATAACTAAAACTATATGCTACATTAAACACAGTGCATTGCTTAGACACATTGTCAACTTTGCATATTGTTGCAATTCTGCAACACACTTATTGTGAAATACACGTTTTCTTACATTAGACACTTTGTTAAAAAACGAAATCACCTGATACCATTGGAAAAATACTCAGTTCAAAATGCAAAACTCATCTCTCATTTGTAGCCACTTACATACACACCTAAAAACACTTGCACGAGGACCAGTGTGGAGACGTATATCAGATGGCATTAGGACTAGGCTGGTGGGCTATGTGATAACGGCCTGTCCATGAGGGAGGCTGGGCAAAGAGTCCACCCTCCATTAGCATATGTATCCAATGTCTCCATATTTATTCGGGGGGTTTTACATTCGTAGTGGGATGATTTGTGATTCTATTTTTCTTTATTTCTGTAATTCAAAAGGTGGTTGTGTGTGGTCCTGTTACTGTTCGGTATGGTTACTGTTCGATACTGTTACTGTTCAATACTGTTACTGTTCAATACTGTTACTGATTAGTCCTGTTGTTGTTCAGTATGATTACTGTTCAATACTGTTACTGTCCAATACTGTTACTGTTCAATACTGTTACTGATTAGTCCTGTTGTTGTTCAGTATGGTTACTGTTCAATACTGTTACTGTTCAATACTGTTACTAATTAGTCCTGCTGTAGCAGTACAGGACTCAGGGCCCTCCTCTCTGAGTGGATTCTGTCTGGGAGGATGTTGTCTGGGAGAGTTGGGTTCTGTCTGTGAGAGTTCTACCTGAGAGTTCTGTCAGGGAGTGTTCTATCTGAGAGAGTTCTACCTGAGAGAGTTCTGTCTGGGAGTTCTGTCTGGGAGGGTTAAATCTGAGAGAGTTAAATCTGAAAGAGTTATATCCGAGAAAGTTATATCTGAGAAAGTTCTGTCTGGGAGAGTTCTGTCTGGGAGAGTTATATCTGAGAGAGCTCTGTCTGGGACAGTTCTGTCTGGGAGAGTTCTATCTAAGAGAGTTCTATCTGAGAAAGTTCTGTCTGGAATCCTGGACCCGTGTTTCAGCCACCAGAGCATGAGCACGTGAGCTGAGTATCAGTTCCACTCCATCCATCATGCCTCACACTGCCTCATAATGATGCTTAACCCGAGGTAAAGCAGAACAGTATTGTGGGTAGAAGGCAGGTAGGGAGGGTCAGAATCGAGGCGTCACATCTGCCTGGTCACCAAACTGCTCCACAGCTGGTGTGGTGTAGTGGACCTGCCTGCACAGTACAACCCTCTGCTGTGCTGGAACAAGGTTGCATACATCAGGGGTGAGTCGACAACGTCATCGCAACACAGATACAGGAGGAGGCCATGCTGATGGGGGAGAAAGGGGGAGACAGGGAGGGCTGGATATAGGGTGGGCTACAGTATCCAGATGGGAGTGTTCACAGATTGATCCACCGCAAGTCATAGCAGAGTCTTCTAGAACAGGCTGTCGCCCCACAGCCAGCCCTTAATGAGCGGTAGGGCCCTAATGAAGGGAGGGTGCTAACGAGCGGACGCTAACGAGCGCCATGGACATGTGGCCTCAGCCCCCCTGCTCATTAAACACTCCTGCCTAGGAACTTCCTCTAGGTTCTGACAGATCCGCTCTCTACGGGGGGATGTAGGATAGGGGGAGGGGCACAGATAGCTTGATGCTGTTGTGGTGAGAATGGGAGATGTGGTGAGAGACTGAGGGTTCTATGTGGGTCAGATGAGCCATTAAGGAGCACAGACATCTAAGATGTACATTCCAGGATGCAAACTGGAGGCTGCAGATGGAGAACCTGTTCTTACAGAGCTCTCTCTCTCTCTGCTCTCCCTTCCCTGATCTTTTTCTCTCTTCTCTCTCTCACCTTCTCTCTCTCTCTCTCTTATCCTATCTCTCCTTCTCTTCTATCTCCTAACCTCTCCTCTGTCTCAGTCTCTTTCTCTCCTTCTTTTTCTCCTTTTATCTCTCTCATTCTCTGTGTCAGCCTGTCTCTCTCTGAGCTGAAGGCTGTAGTGTCTGACAGCAGCCTTAGTACATGTCCATCACCACCGGGAGGGTCTGTAATCTCTCTGCTAGTGACCTGGAAACTGACTTTGCTCATATACGTGTGTGTCTGCATGTATGCATGTGTCACCTCCTTCAGACAGCCCATGAAGTTGTTGCTGACAGGGGATCCAGGCAGGTCGGCCGTGCTGGGACTTCCCCCCACGTAGAAGAAGTCATCGGAGCCAAGCATGGTGTAGTCCTCCTGGGTGTAGCCCGTGGTGGTCAGGATGCCGTCCACTGAGATGGTCACCTGTACAAGGCAGACGAAGAGCACAGGATGTAGCGGCGGGCAGCACGGCCTCGCACGCTCGCTGGCCTGGCACCCTCAAGACTGTCAAACCCATTTTCATGTCTGTTTTTGTTGTCTGTTTTCTTGCGTCTTTATTTTGTTTCATTAGTTTGGGAGGATGCTAGCCTCCAGGGTTGGGTTAGTAGGTGCCAGAATGACTGGCAGGTTAGTGAACACACCCGACTGCAAAAGTAATTTAGCAGACACAAAAATGAGGAGTTAGTAGAAGTTGACGAGGGTTAGTCGTAGCTAGGGTACATATGGGTTCAGTTCTGCACTTCTGAGAAAAGAAAAGAAATTAAAAATAAGAGAATGGTGGTGAATTTAACTGCAGGCAGATGGCTCACTCATACACACGGGTTAGCACTGGTTAATGAAATACATGGTGAAACAGCTAAAACCAGCAAGCCTCCATCTGGGTTTTCTTTTTGCGAGTGAGCAAAGAGAGAACACACCCATGGACAGAGGGGCAGGGCTTGAGAAGGAGGGGAGGGGCTTGAGGGGGAGGGGAGGGGCCAGTGGGGGTTAGAGGGGGGGTCTGAGGAAGAGGATTTTGGGCAGGGGGGGTTAGAGGAGGAGGGGAGGAAGAGGAGTGAGCCCAGGGGGGTTAGAGGAGGGGCCTGAGGAAGAGGAGTGGGGGAGGGGCCAAGGGGGGCTTGAGGAGGAGGGGGTGAGGCCTGGCGCTCTGCCGGCCCATCGCATGCAGAAGTGAGAGGGTCAGGGGTTCCCATAGCGAAAGAGAGACAAAAGTAAAAGCACCAAATAAGGAAACACACACTGCTGCCATGACGACACAGCAAGCAGATGGCCACCAAGGAAAGGGGGCGGGGCTAGCATTCAGAAACATGAGGGCTGAGGCCAATCAGAGGGCATGAAGGCTAAGAGCAAGCAGAAGGCATGCCATGCACAGTGAATGAAGGTTGACCCCTAAGGTATTGGGGGAGGGGGGCTCTACTCATCATGGCTGGATGCTAAAAACAACAATGCTCCTAAAAAGGCTGAGGGTGAAACCAGACAGGAAGTACAGGAACTCAGGAGGGAGGAAGGAACCCACACATGAGTCCAAACCAAGCAGTGACAGGAAGCAGAGAGGTACCAACCGCAGGTCCACCTTCTAATGACGTCTACAGTCCAAAGAAAAGAACACAGAACCAAACGAAGAAACAAGTAAAGTGATAGCTACCGAACAATGGAGTTTGTTTACCATAGCGTGTCCAATGCCTGAGTGCTTTGTGGAAAAGGGGGGAGAAAGGAAATTATAAAACTGTGAACAAAATACGGACCGTTACTCAAAAAGGATATGATGGTCACTAGCGTTAGTACATTGTTAATAAAGGTTAAAACAGAGAGGTTAGTAGAATGGCACATTCCATGAGTGACATGTTAGTTTCATCCAAAGCATGTTAGTAACAGAGAGAGGACAAAATAAGTTCTACAAGAAAAGGAGCAGACTGAAGTCCCTGGCATCTCTCCAGGACATACAAAGTTCCTTCACTTCCACTACCAGCTGTATTTCTTTCACCGGAAGATCAGACAAATTAGTCTGCTGTCGAATAAACCCAAAATAACTGACAGGTGACATTATTTGAGCGGCAGCTGTTTGATTTAATCCGATTTGAATGTTTAATGCTTCCCCTAGTACTGTTTTGAGGTGAATAACCTGTGATGTTAGAACACACAGGTCAATTATTATAACTGCCACTGCATTCTGTGCTCATAACTGCTGACTAGGTGTGGTCTTTCATGTCTGGCGTTCTGTTCTCCATGTTGATGGTGTTTGTAGAAACTGTATTCTGCTGCCAGTACCCCCTCCCTCCCCCAGTGCTGTGCTAAGGAAAATAGACAGGTTATGGTTACCCCTGGTTCCTGCGATGGAAACGAGGCTTTAGGAACTAGATTAGGAAGTATTCCACTTGGGTTTAGGATGTGGTTCTAAGATTCCACATATCATAGCTTACTCCAATCGCCATTCCTACCTCCACACACCCTCACCCCCAACCCTCCCTCCACACACCCCCACCCCCACTCCACCTCTACTCACCTCCAACCCTCCCTTCACCTACCCTTCACCCACCCTAACCCCCTACCCTCCCTCTACATCAACCCTATACACCTCGTACAGCTTCTGTACACTCCCCCTCCCCACACAACCAAACCCAAACCACACCTCCTTACTCCCTCCCGCAACCAGCCTCCCCCACCCAAACCACACCTTCTTACTATCACCCCCACCCAAACCACACCTCCTTACTGCCTCCCCCACCCAAACCACACCTCCTTACCCCCCCATTGACCACTTACTGTTATCACTACCATCACACCTTCTTACACGTAGTATTATTTTCTCCTATATCTGATTACCATCTTACCATTAATGGTAGTCAGAGCAGTATTGCTACATCTGCACAAAAATCCAACAAAATATACAGATACCAACCCTTTACTTCCTGTATACTATTCTTAGACATAAGGGCAATAGTTGCTGCTGTTCCTTCCTGTTACCTGCCGCAGGTTCCTGGTAACCTTGACGTCATGCCAGTCATTGTCGTTGAACTTCCCGTTAACGGGCTCCACCAACGCTTCAAAGGCCCCGGAGCCCAGGTTGATGACCAGCGACACGGCACCATTCTTCAGTGCCAGGTTGACGTAGTCGGCAGACTTGCCCGTGTGCAACATTAGGCCATTCCTCTGGAGCGTCTTGAAGGAGAGTGTGATCTCATCGCTGCTGCTCTGGATGGGCTGCAGGGACAAGTCGTAGCAGAAGAACTCCGAACCCTTGAAAGTCACCACATACTCCTCTTTTCCTAAAGAGGAGAGAGGGGGGAGGAGAGAAGGGAGAGGAGTGGAGAGGGAGAGAGAGAGAGAGAGAGGTGTTAAGTTTGACAGTAGCAAAAAATTCACTTCTGTTGTCCACACAGAGTATGAGGATGTCAACTGTAAGTATGCCCCTTCAGCAGAATGACCCATGTACTTCAGATGTTAGTATGCTACACTAGCAGAATGACCCATGTACTTCAGATGTAAGTATGCTACACTAGCAGAATGACCCATGTACTTCAGATGTAAGTGTGCTACGCTAGCAGAATGACCCATGTACTTCAGATGTAAGTGTGCTACGCTAGCAGAATGACCCATGTACTTCAGATGTAAGTGTGCCACACTAGCAGAATGACCCATGTATTTCAGATGTTAGTATGCTACACTAGCAGAATTACCCATGTATTTCAGATGTTAGTATGCTACACTAGCAGAATTACCCACGTATTTCAGATGTAAGTATGCCACGCTAACAGAATGACCCATGTATTTCAGATGCTAGTATGCTACACTAGCAGAATGACCCATGTATTGCAGATGTAAGTGTGCCACACTAGCAGAATGGCCCATGTATACCAGATGTAAGTGTGCCACGCTAGCAGAATGACCCATGTACATCAGATGTTAGTATGACACGCTAGCAGAATGACCCGTGTATTTCAGGTGTAAGTGTGCCACACTAGCAGAATGGCCCATGTATTTCAGAAGTAAGTATGCCATGCTAACAGAATGACCCATGTATTTCAGATGTAAGTATGCCACGCTAACAGAATGACCCATGTATTTCAGATGCTAGTATGCTACGCTAGCAGAATGACCCATGTACTCCAGATGTAAGTGTGCCACACTAGCAGAATTACCCATGTACTTCAGATGTTAGTATGCTACACTAGCAGAATTACCCATGTATTTCAGATGTTAGTATGCTACACTAGCAGAATTACCCACGTATTTCAGAAGTAAGTATGCCATGCTAACAGAATGACCCATGTATTTCAGATGTTAGTATGCCACACTAGCAGAATGACCCATGTATTTCAGATGTAAGTTAATCTCTCTCCTCAGTGGAGGTTATAGCCAGCTCTACACCACTTTTATGCTTTCATAAACCTACTCACAGTTTCATTGGTAAATCAGTTCCTCACCTGAGTTTTCACCTGGGTTATTAGTTTCTCATCTGGGTTAATAGTCTGTTCCCATCTAACCTGCTCTCCAACTTAGGTCCTCCTACCACATACACCTATGTACATAGGCCTACTACTTATGTATCTATACACACATGCATAGTGGGGCTGCACTAAAGGGGCTGCGCTGACCAGCCAGCAGGGGTCTTCAGTAGCATCTTCAACCATCTACCTCAGCCTGTCGCTACTAGCCTAGCCTAGCCTACCTAGCCTGTCCCACCTGCACCTTGTGCAGTTCACATGCTGTTCCAACAGGTCTACAGACAATCCTATCGCCCTGACTATGCACATCGCTCTCTCCCACCTGGACTAAGGGAATACGTATGTCAGGATGTTGTTCATTGACTACAGCTCAGCATTCAATATCATCATCCTTTATAGACTTATCTCCAAGGTTGTGGACCTGGGGCCAGGCACCTTCCTAGTAAAGTTGGTCTTCAATGTCCCAGGGCTGTGTGCTCAGCTCCTCTGTTCTCTCCTTGTTCATGCACGACTGTGCAGCAACGCACAGTTCAAACCTCCTTGTTTAGTTAGTTAAAGTATCGTTTTTATTTCACTGGAAGCATACTTAAGAGTGAAAGTATTCATCTCTTAATATATTCTAAAAGGTTACCAAAAATGTACTTAAGTAAATGTAACAAAGTAAATGTAATGTGTTACTACACACCTCTGTTAGCTTGTAGTGCTCCTGTATCTAGCTAAAGTTAGCTACAGGCTAGTTAGTGCTGACTAGTATCCTATTCTTTCCTGTGCACTGTTTGTCACTGCCTGACAGCTGGGACTCCCTGGCTAGGAAGCGCTGCGATTGGCTCGTGCTCTGCAGCGATTGTTCCACGAGCGGCTTGCAAAAAGAATGATTAAATACACCGTATTATGATTTATTTGGATAAACAAACATGTTGAGATTTAACTATGTCAGTTGTAGGCCTGATACACTCAACATCGCTCTCTTGTAACAAAAAGCCAAGCATGCGTTTACCCGAAAAAACTATATCTGATCAATTCTCAAAATGTAAAAACCTTGATAGACCATTGTGTTGACTGTCAAGCCAACATATTAGTGACTTATTTTGAAACAGTGTGTTTAAGAGTGAGAATGACCAGCTGGACAACACAAAGTTAATCGTCAAAGTTGAGCTATATAAGCCACAGCACAAAGCCTAGTTAACAAAAAATAGCTTGAGGGAAACAAAGACAAATGTTGTCACATTACATTGGATTGATATTGCGATGGCAGTTGGAGTAGCAAATTGCTCAAATAACGCCAATGTTTATGTCTACTTTCAATGTGTAAAAGGAAAGCTCACAGAAAGTGACAAGTTTGGTGACCGCTGCAGTGAAATGTGTCTGGTGTGAACAGCCTGGCGCTATTCAGACCCGATTGCGGCGCTTCAGCGTGCTTCGGAGAATGTGAGTGATTGACGTTGGAACATGGTTCCAGTTGCTCATCCTCTGAAGTGGAGAATGGAATATGTCTTCGTAGTGTGGATAGCAGAGCAATTGTAAAGTTCATTGTAATTGTAATTTCATTTTAAACCATTGTGAAGCGGCAGCGGCAATAATGATGAATGTAGCGAACTCACTGGAAAAGTATCTGCAAGTTCTACACACTAACAATAGAGACGTTATAGGTTGGTTAACCTGTTTTTAACAGGTTGTGCATGTTAACCTGTTTTTAACAGGTGAAACTCTTAACAGCATTTATTTGATTCTTAATTAACCATGAGCATCCTCAGATAGTTCGCTCTGCTTGTTGCTTCCCTTCTATGAATAGTGAACTGTAGCAGACAGCTGAACTGCAGTGGGTGGATCTGTGAGGCTGGCGGTGTGGGAGCCAGTGGCCTGGCTGCTGAGGACACGCACACCTAATAAGCCCACAACACTGTAAAAGGCACCAGCACAAATTGAGCAAAAAACATTCAATCATTATAAACCTGAAACCCTGTGGCTTTATATAGGAACAATCACACAGGCGCAAACACACTTGGACGAACAGCAGTCCCTCTCTCTTTCCCACATGCACACAGTCTATAAAGGCAGTACTGTCCACAACAATTTGTCAGTGCATCGATCGTTGTTTAAAAGGCCCCATAGACCCCATCAGAGTCAACAAAATTCAGCCTCCACTCAGCTTCCTAGATCCTGACCCCTCTCTCCTAAACCTGACTCCTAGATCCTAGAACCTAGCTCCAGACTCCTAGCTTCTGAATCCTAGCTCTTGACTCCTAGCTCCTAGTTCCTGACTCCTAGCTCCTAACCCCTGACTCCTATCTCCTAACCCCTATCTCCTATCCCCTAACCCCTGACTCCTAGATCCTGACTTTTAACATGCACAGACACCCACACACACATAAACTTAAACACATACATCAACAAACACACACACACACACACATACATCAACACACACACACACACACACACACACGGATGCACCCAGTAATGGGAGAACGCAGACATGCAAAGACACAGGGTCCACAGCCTGTTTAGTGAGCAGATGGACACTCACACACCTGGTTTAGGTATGACCCTCAGTTCATACCATGTAACAAGCAGCAGTGTGTCTATATGTGCAGGTGTGTGTAGTGTGTATGTGTCTGGGTGTCTGTGTGTATGTAGAGATCAATGCATGAGTGCATTTGTAGGTGTGTGAGTGTTCACCAGGAGTTTATAAGCAGGTACATTCTAGGGGCTAGACTTCAGTGGATTTGGACATACCAGATCTGGGATCATTTATACTCTCCTCTCTCTCCTGCTCTCCCTCTCTCCTCTCTCTGACTGACAGTCTATTAGGGAGAAGCATATCGTAAGACTGTCTAAGTCTCTTCCTGCAGAAAATACTGCTTAGAAACACTCTTCACTGTGTGTGTATGTGTGTGCGTCTGCTAGTCAGTGTAGACCCTTAGACTTAGACACAGTAAGAGAGACACACAGACCCCTCCCACACACACAGTCTATAATTGGCTTCTCCATTCTAGCTGTCATTAGTGGAAGTGGAGAGCTGTGGACATTAATGAGACACTTGGATTCCACTCCATCTGTAGCCCAAAATACCCTGTGTGTGAGGAGGCTGTCAAGTATCTGTTTAACTGTACACTAGTGAAGTGTGAACTTGCATCTCTTATCTCCTTTGTTGTGTTACTACAGTAACAGAGCCATGTTGATCCTGTACACACCTAAAGAAAAAAAACAACCTACACTTGCATGTGATCGCAAAAACTGTTCCTCCATTTCTAGACACCTCTCCTTTTCTCTCTCTCCTGCTCTCTCTCTCATCTTCTCTCTCCTCTTCTTTCTCTCATCCTCTCCACTTATCTCTCCACTTCACTCTCCTTTTCTTTCTCTCCTTGTCTCCTCTTCTCTATCCTCTCTCTCTCTCCTCTTCTCCCTCCTCTTCTCTCTCTCCTCTTCTCCCTCCTCTTCTCCCTCCTCTTCTCTTCTCTTTCTCCTCTCTTCCTCTCCTCTTCTCCCTCCCTCCCCTTCTCTTCTCTCTCTCCTCCTCTCCTCTCCTCTTCTGTCTTTTCCTTCTCTCCTCTTTTCCCTCTCTTCTTTTCTATCTCTCAGGCTCATGCAAGAGATGAATCAGATGTAAAAGCACGTTAACAAGCTTCTGTCCCTGTCAGACAGAGGCCCTGTCAGCGCTGGCGTCCACCAAAGACAATATACACCATAGAGGAACAGAATAGACGTTAAACAGGTGGAGGGAGAGAGATAGACAAATGAAGGGAGAGGGATAGACAGATGAATGGAGAGAGATAGACAGATGAATGGAGAGAGATAGACAGATGAATGGAGAGAGATAGACAGATGTAGAGATAGAGAGACAGATGAAGGGAGAGATAGACTGATAAAGGGAGAGATATAGACCGATAAAGGGAGATATATAGAGATTAATGAATAGAGATAAACAGACGAAGACAGATACATTACAAACAATACCACATAATGATAACATAGATGTTTAATTTTATTTACATTACAAATAAAAAACAACACCGTAAACCTCCACATTCCTGCTCAAACAACACACACACCAGACTGCCATGAGTCTTGTCTGGACTTCAAATAGGAAGACAGACCTGAGCGATGTATGTATGTGTGAGCGAGAGTGTGTGTGTGACAATGTGCGGAGAGAGTGTCTGTGTGTGTGTGTGTGTGAGAGTGTGTGTGAGAGAGTGTACGTGTGTGAGTGTGTGTGAGATAGTGTGTGTGTGTGTGAACATGCATGTGTGTGAGACTGTGAGTGTGTGAGAGAGGGCATGTGTGTGTGAGAGTGTGTGTAATAAAAGTGAGTGTGAGAGAGTCTGCATGAGAGTGTATGTGTGTGAGAGAGAGTGTGTGTGTGTGTGTGTGTGTGTGCGTGTGTAAAAGTGTGTGTGTAAGACTGTGTGTGTGAGAGAGTGTGTGTGAGAGAGTTTGTGTGAGAGTGTGTTTGAGAGAGCGCATGTGTGTGTGTGTGTGTGTGAGTGTGTGTGTGTGTGAGCGAGTGTGTGTGTGTGGGAGAGTGTGTGTGTGAGAGAGTGTGAGAGTGTGTGTGAGAGAGTGTGAGAGTGTGTGTGGGAGAGTGTGTGAGTGTGTGTGTGTGCGTGAGAGAGAGAGTTTGTGTGTGGGAAAGTGTGTGTGTGTGTGAGAAAAAGTGTGTGTGTGTGTGTGGGGGGGGGAGTGTGTGTGAGTGTGTGTGTGAGAGAGAGAGTGTGTGTGTGTGTATGTGTGAATGAGTGTGTGTCTGCTTTACTATAGTCTGTTATGCTCTTTTCTCTACCCTTCTTCACAGTCTATGTCATTATGGGATGTCTGGAAGCTGCTCATTAACAGAATCAGCATGTCATGTTACCATCGGTAACACATGGGCTGCAGTACTGTAGGCCCACAGCACACCATCAGGAAGGATAGCGTGACTGCAGGATTGTGCTATTGTATAACTAAGCCTTTTCCATGTCAGACAGACATATCTGCTGTCATGTCAGCTCTGGTCCCCTACCAAGTGGTAAACACCCCCTCCACACACACACACACACACACACACACACACACACACACACACACACACACACACACACACACACACACAGTGGTCCACAACCCTATGCTGTCTGTGGCCAGATGGTCAATCACCGTAGGGACTAAACTAAGTTCTGAAACCAGAGATTTACAGCAGTTCTCTTTCTCTCTCTTTCTCTCTCTCTCTGTCTCTTTCTCTCTGTGAGTCTCTTCATCTCTTTCTCTCTCTATGAGTCTCTCTCTGTGTGTGTCTCTCTGAGTCTCTCTCTCTGTCTCTCACTGTCTCTCACTCTATCTCTCTCTGTATCTCTGTCTTTCTCTATGAGTCTCTCTCTCTGTGTGTCTCTCTGTCAGTGTCTCTCTCGCTGTCTCTATCTTTATTTGTCTCTCTCTCTCTGTCGCTCTCTCTGTCGCTCTCTATCTCTGTCTCTCTCTGTCTCTCTCTCTCTCTGCCGGTCTCTCCCCCTCTCAAAGTAAGGAGGAGGCTGGGGATGAGGATAGAGGGTGTCTTTGGTCAGTGTGTCGGGGGTGGGAGGAGAGTGTCTGTGGTCTGTGTGACGGGGTGGGAGGAGAGTGTCTGTGGTCTGTGTGACGGGGGTGGGAGGAGAGTGTCTGTGGTTTTTGTGATGGGGTTGGGAGGAGAGTGTCTGTGGTCTGTGTTGGGGGTGGGAGAAGAGTGTCTGTGGTCTGTGTGTTGGAGGTGGGAGGAGCGTGTCTTTGGTCTGTGTATTGGGGGGGATAACAGCCCAAGTGGTGGAGGAAAGAGAGAGGTAGAAAAAGGACACTCTTCCCCCTTCCTCCCCACTCATTCCCTCCCACCACTTGCCACTGGGACAGAACAGAGGCACATTTGCAGTAACAACATAGTGATTCAAGTGAGAGAGACAGAGAGAGATACAAAGAGATGGGATATCTGTTTTATGCAAGACTTTTAATGTAATGTGCTTCAGCTCTGATTAAAGATTCATAGTCCATCCTGACACCAGTGTCCTGTCCTGACTCCTATCCTGACTATTCGAAATGGAGGGGCAGCTGGCTCCCTGCTGAAGGGGTGTGGCTCCCTGCTGAAGGGGTGTGGCTCCCTACTGAAGGGGTGTGGCTCCCTGCAGGAGGGGTGTCGCTCCCAGCTGGAGGGGTGTGGATCCCTGTTTGAGGGGGGGTACTGTTCCCTACTGTCCCCTGACACTATCTCACCACTCCACAACCACCCTACACTATGTGCCCGTCTGCAGTACACTGCCACTTCCTTCCACTGAATTTACCCTTCTACTGCTTCAATTTACTCCTCAACGTCCTATAAATAATCCATGTTAGTGTGTTTATGAGTTGAATAAGTTTTTATTTTAAATATACAGAGAGAGGGAGAGAAAGTAGTGCACAGAGAAATCGAAGAGAAATGGAGAGTAGTGGGAAAGAGACAAGGAGAAGAGACAGATGGTGAGAGTGAGCAGACAAACGAGTGAAGAGATGGACAGATGTAGTAGGTGATCGACACCTTGACTCCTGTCAGTCTGTCAGTCTGTCTGCACACAGCTGTCAGCTTAGAGCTGGATGACTAATGGGGAAAGAGAATAGGAGGATGGAAGGAGGGGAAGGTGAAAGGGGCTTGGGGGGCGAGAGAAGGAGAGGATATGGGGTAGTGGGAAGGGGAGGAGAGGAGGAGAAAGGGAGGATGGGTGGAGGAGAGAGGGGAGGAAGGAGGGGGAAGGGAGGATGGGACAAGGAAGTAGAGAGACAGACTGGAGGCAGAGATACAGACAGGTAACAGACACATACAGGAAGAATAGAGACATAAAGAAAGTTGAAATACCTCTATAAAGAACACACTATAACTGGAAATCTGTTAGATGGCTGTGGAGACAAGCTGGGGTCAGCCTGACAGCATGTGGGTGCTTTAGTCTTTGTGTGTGTGTGAGGCAGAGCTCCCAGAAGCAGCAGATGTGTGTATGTGTCGCCCAGGTAGGTCTCCGGTGAGGTATTAATGGATATTAATACTCCCTGGGCTCCTATTTAAGAGCAGCCATGATGACAACCTGCTGCTCCCAGCCTGGAGTCACACACACACACACACACACACACACACACACACACACACACACGAGAAGTGAAGTGAAGTATTGTCAAGTATGGTTACCCATACTTGAAATTTTACCTCTGCATTTAACCCATCCAAGTGCACACACAGTAGTGAGTAGTGGGCAACCGCACGCACACACACAGTGAACATACACCCGGAGCAGTGGGCAGCTATTGCTCCAGCGCCCAGGGAGCACTTGGGGGTTCGGTGCCTTGCTCAAGGGCACCTCAGTCATGGTATCGAAGGCAGAGAGAGTGCTGTTTATTCACAATCCCCACCTTCAATTCCTGCCGGTGCGAGAATCGAACCAGCAACTTGAGGGTTACAAGCCCAACTCCCTAACCATTAGGCCACGACTTCCCCTAGCAAGTTACACCTACACACACCAGCATGTTACACCTACACACCAGCATATTACCCCTACACACACCAGCATCTTACACCTACACACCAGCATGTTACCCCTACAGACACCAGCATGTTAGACCTACACACACCAGCATGTTACCCCTACACACACCAGCATCGTACACCTACACACCAGCATGTTACACCTACACACACCAGCATGTTACACCTACACACACCAGCATGTTACGCTTACACACACCAGCATGTTACACCTACACACACCAGCATCTTACACCTACACACCAGCATGTTACCCCTACACACACCAGCATCTTACACCTACACACCAGCATGTTACCCCTACACACACCAGTATCTTACACCTACACACCAGCATGTTACCCCTACAGACACCAGCATGTTACACCTACACACCAGCATGTTACACCTACACACACCAGCATGTTACGCTTACACACACCAGCATGTTACACCTACACACACCAGCAAGTTACACTTACACAACCAGCATGTTACATCTACACACCAGCATGTTACACCTACACACAAGAGTGAGTGGTGAGATAACCTCTCCTTCACCCATTCATTCTATCACCCCTCTTCTTCCTCCCTAGTCCTCCTCCGACCTCTTCCCCCCACCCTCCTCCTCCCACCATCCTCAATCTGTTTCTGCTATGTTTTGCCACAGACACCAGGATATGACATCATCTAATGGGTCTGTCCTCAGTCACACTCCTTGTCACAGACACCAGGATATTACATCATCTAATGGGTCTGTCCTCACTCACACTCCTTGTCAGACACCAGGATATGACATCATCTGATGGGTCTGTCCTCACTCACACCTTGTCACAGACACCACTGAGCAGCCCAACTCCTCCTGTAAGTGTGTGTGCATCTGTGTATGTGTGTGTGCATCTGTGTATGTGTGTGTGCATCTGTGTATGTGTGTGTGCAATTGTGTATGTGTGTGTGTGCATCTGTGTATGTGTGTGTGTGTGTGTATCGGTGTGTGAATATGTGTGTGTGCATCTGTGTATGTGTGTGTGTGTGTGTGTATCTGTGTGTGTGTGTGTGCATCTGTGTATGTGTGCATCTGTGTGTGTGTGTGCGCCTCTGTGTATGTGTGTGTGTGTGTATCTGTGTGTGCATCTGTGTGTGTGCGTGTGCATCTGAGTATGTGTGAATCTGTGTGTTTGTGCATCTGTGTGTGTACATCGGTGTGTGCGTGCGTGTGCATCTGTGTATGTGTGTATCAGAGTAAGTGTGTGTGCATCTGTGTGTATGTATCTGTGTAAGTGTGTGTGTATCAGTGTAAGAGTGTATGTATCTGTGTGTGTGTGTGTGAATCAGTGTAAGTGTGTATGCATCTATGCGTGTGCGCCTCTATGTGTGTATCAGTGTAGGTGTGTATGCATCTGCGTGTGTGTTTTAGTGTGTGTATGCATATGTGTGTGTATATGTGTAAGTGTGTATCTGTGTAAGTGTGCATGCATCTCTGTGTGTGTATCAGTGTAAGTGTGTATGCACCTGTGTGTGTATCAGTCTAAGTATGATGGGGCTGTTTCAGAGAAGCCCCTGCATTATTCAAACCTCATAGCACAATGTGCTATGAGGATACTCTGCTAGTAGCTCCATGTTCTTACTTAGTATAAAATATGCTTGTCCTTAAAACACTCCAAATGATAAACCATGGCCTCTCAATGTAGTAAGAAGTCATGATAAAATAAATAAGTCACAAATAGATGAGTGGCTTAAGAGAAACAGCATTGATACAGCAGTTCTGAATTCTAGCTAGACACACTGGACACAGAAACAGGCTGGTCAACACTCCCCTCCACCTGTCTCCATCTACACTAATGTGCCATTATCAATATTTATTATACATGAAGAGAATAGTATATTGCAGATATACTTCCCAGAATCCACCTCTCTCTGTGAGTACCAGGAAGTAAGATGTATAAACATCAATTTTACATGAACATACACCCAGAGCAGTGGGCAGCCATTGCTCCAGCGCCCAGGGAGCAATTGGGGTTTGGTGCCTTGCTCAAGGGCACCTCAGTCATGGTATTGAAGGCAGAGAGAGTGCTGTTGATTCACAATCCCCACCTTCAATTCCTGCCGGTGCAAGAATCGAACCAGCAACTTGAAGGTTACAAGCCCGACTCCCTAACCATTAGGCCACAACTTCCCCGACTTCCTCAGCCTCTACAAAGAGCAACACCATCCACATACTCTACATAGAGCAACATCATCCTCATACTCTAGATAGAGCAGTAGTATCCTCAGCCTCTACACAACAGGAGAATGAGGCCAGTTGTCCAGGAGCACTGGCTGATTACCCAATCATGCATTTGGAGGCATATTCCTACCTCATCAGAAGCATGAGACAGCTGTAAACACAGAAACAGCTCCAGGCAGTTGGGACGGGGTGGATGAGGTGGTGCAAATGGAAGCAAGTGGAAAAAGAAGATGAAGGGGGAGGAGAGCAGAGGGGATATGGAGAGATGGGGGGGAGGGAGAGGAGAGGGAGGGGAGAGGGAGAGTAGAGGGAGAGAAGAGGGAGAGAAGAGGGAGGATACTGTAACAAGGTGATGTCTCATTCGGGAGAGATCAGCTCGCTCAGTCTCCAGAGACTGTAGCTCGTTAGAGAGAGGCCCCAGGGTCTGCTCTCCCTCCCTCCCTTTCTCCCTCCAGGGAGCTACAGGAGGGGGCAGAATAAGCAAGGCAGGATGAGGGGGGCAGAATGAGGGAGCAGAAATAGGGGGCAGAATGAGGGGTCAGGATGAGTGGGTCAGGATGAGGGGGTCGGGATGAGGGGGCAGTAAGATGTGGCAGGATGAGGGCGTCAGGATGAGGGGGCATGATGAGGGGGCAGAATGAGGAGGAGTTGGAAGATGAGAAGTTGGCAAATGTCTCCCTTTTGGCACACAACTTTGTGTGTCGTTTATTCAAATAGGCCTACAAAGACTAAACCTTTGCAACAGAAAACTTGGCCCACACCTCACTGTGCCCTTAAAGGTGCAGTGTCCACTTGAGCCTGTTCAGTGAATTATGTACAAGTAGTCTACTAAACTCCAAAATATAGTTTGAGGGTGCACAAATTACATTTTAGGAGCATTTGCAGCCAAAATGGCACAATCATGAGCCTTCAAAAATAGGAACAATCAAAGATAAGTAATAATGGATGCTGCCCTGGTGATGACTCCACCCCAGGTGCCCCGCCTCATCTCGTGACCTGATCTGTGGACTCAGGTGCTCCTCAACTGTCGGGGAGTAGTTCATTCTCTGTAGTTCTTTATCTACATTCCATTTACACATGATTAGGAAGTGGACAAATGGGCACGCGCCAGGCCGGGAGCATCTACAGCCTGTCCGTCCTTGGGGGTAGGATATCTCCTTCACTGTGGTTCTCCTCGAGGTTTCTACTTTTTCCCACGTATTTGTAGTTTTTCCTCGCCGAGAAGGAGGGTCTAAGGACAGGGGAAGTTCTGGGATGGTTGTCCATTTGCTGAAATCATTTGGACATTGTTTATTGCTTACTATGTTTGCAGTTCCCTGGCACAGTAAATTATGTGCTTGTGTATCTTGCATTGCGAATAAAAACCGATTCTGATTCTAAAGAGAGGGGGGAAGAGTGAGAGATGGAGAGAGTGAGAGATGGAAAGAGTGAGAGATTGAGAGAGAATAGAGAGACATAGGAGGATATAGAGAGGAGGATAGAGTAAGGGGTGTGCTCTTGTGTGTGTGTGTGCGTCTCCACATATGTGCGCACACCTGTGTGTTTGTGTGTCTGTGTGGGGTATAGAGGCAATATCTCTTCATGTCAGTTGAACTGATCCATAGATCCTCAGACATTCTTAGTTGCTGTTGATTTGTCACTCTCCTCTTGAACCTCCCTTCCTCTCTACCTCCCAGCCTCCCTTTCTCCCTTCCAACCTCCCTCTACCTGTGTTTCTCAAGAGAGTAAGCTGTTATCCTCTCTCTGTCAGTTAATGCAATCTCACCCTGCCTCCCTCGCCCCACAGTCATTTGTCATTATTTAGGCCTGTTGTGGTGCAGAGCAATGGAGGCCTATGAGGGACATTGTACCGCTCCGCTCTGCTTGGATTCCTCCAGCTGTTCACTCTCAGGAGGAACTGACGCACAGTCAGAAACCAGGAACACCAGGAATTCTTATCGAACGAGTGATTCATTGAAGTTAGTGTTACTCAGCTTTCTAATCTTCAACCGATAGATGCTGAGAGATACTGAGAGAGATACTGATACAGACACAAATATACTGAGAGATACTGAGAAATATAGAGAGATACTGAGAGAGATACTGAGAGATATACTGAGAGAGATGCTGAGAGAGATACTGAGAGAGACACTGAGAGAGATGCTGAGAGAGATATAGAGATACGAGAGAAGTACTGAGAGACACAGAGATACTGAGAGAGATACTGAGAAATATATAGATACTGAAAGAGATACTGAGAGAAATGCTGATAGAGACACAGAGACACAGAGACACTGAGAGATACTGAGAGAACTATAGATAGATATAGATATAGATATATCTATCGATATATAGATATATATATCTATATCTATATATAGATATAGATATATATATATCTATACTGACTATATATACTATGATATATCTATATAAATATATATATATCTATATCTATATAATAGATATCTATATAGATACCTATATAGATATCTATATCTATATAGATATATATATATATATGTATCCTGAGAGAGACGCAAAGATACTGAGAGAGATTCTAAGACAAAGATACTGAGAGAGATAGTGACAAAGATACAGCGAGAGATGCTGAGAAAGACACAAAGATACATAGAGAGATACTGAGAAAGATATAGAGATACTGAGAAAGATTTAGAGATATTGAGCGATACACAGAGATACTGAGAGATATACAGAGATGCTGAGAGAGATACTGAGAGAGATACAGAGATACTGAGAGAAATGCTGAGAGAGACATAAAGATACATAGAGAGATGCTGAGATATATATATATATATATATATATATATATAGAGAGAGAGAGAGAGAGAGAGAGAGAGAGACGCTGAGAAGGATACTGATAGAGACACAAAGATACTGAGAGAGATACTGAGAGAGATACCAGGAGAGATACTGAGAGAGCGACACTTGGAGAGATACTGAAAGGGATACGGGGAAAGATACTGAGAGATCGACACTGGGAGAGATAACGGGAGAGTGACACTGAGAGATACTGAGAGAGATACTAGGAGAGATACTGGGAAAGATACTGAGAGGTTGACACTGGGAGAGATAATGAGAGAGAGATACTGAGAGAGATACTGAGAGAGATACTGAGAGAGATACTGGGAAAGATACTGAGAGATCGACACAAGGAAGGGATAATGGGAGAGTGACACTGAGAGAGATACTGAGAGAGTTACTAGAACAGATACTGAGAAAGCGATACTGGGAAAGATACTGAGACAGCGACACTGGGAGAGATACTAAGACAGCGACACTGGGAGGGATACTGAGAGACTGAGAGAGCGACACTGGGAGAGATACTGAGAGAACGACACAGGGAGAGATACTGAGAGAGATACTGGGAGACTTTTGACTTTTAAATGTACCATTAATGGTCAGTCAGAACAGCCAGCTTACCAAGCAGTTTCACCACACCAGACTCTTATGCAAGCACACTCCATGAAGCATCACATTTTCCCAAAATCAAGCCAGAAGACTACTAATTGCGAGAGAGAGATACTGAGAGAGATATACTGAGAGAGATACTGAGAGAGAGATACAGAGAGAGATACTGAGAGAGAGATACTGAGAGATATGGGGGACCAGACACTCCTGGAAGTATCACTTATAGGTCTAATTATGGTGCAAGGTTGCCAGGCAACAGAAGGGACCTCCATCCTTGGGGGGTATACATGACTGAAGTGTCTAAACCCCCCTCTCTTTACACACACACACACACACACACATACACTCTACCCCCCACCCCCACACACTCTCTCTATACTCCCACAAACTCTCGCTCTACTCGCCCCTACACAAACTCTCTCTCTACCCCCCACAAACTCTCGATCTACTCCCACACACACACACACTCTCACTCAACCCCCCTCTCCCCCACACTCTGTCTCCACCCCACCTACACACACTCTCTCAACCCCCCCCCCCCCACACACACACACACACACACGCACACACATGCTCAGGTGCTCATGCACACACACACATGTATGCACACACACACAAGCAGCAGGTGATTAGGTCAGTGTAGCAGTAGCCACATGCTAATTTATTCCTCCTGCAACCTTGAGCTCCATCACACAGACTAGCTAGACACTCACACACACACACACGCATACACACACGCACACACACACGCACACTCGCATGAACACACAGACTTCCCAAAAATGCGGTACCAGTTTAATTCCACTCTACCTCTCCTCTGCAGTTACCATGCTGTTGTCTCTGCTGGTGACAGCTCTGCCCCACCAACACATGCTGTCCCCCTCCCTTCCCCCCCTCCCCCATCCCCTCTGCCTCCCCTCAGGGAGAGTTATGCTCCAGGTAGAGACATGTGTCCCCAGGTCCCATCCTCATAATTACTCCCCTGTCCCCCGGTGCATGTGTGTGAGTGTGATGTGGGATGTTTATGAACTAGGTGTGTATGTTTATGTGCTATAGGTGTGTGTGTCTTGGAACACTATTGGGACATGACTGGGCTAATTACCCTGAAATAATCACATGTTTGTCAGCGCCCTGACAATCACAAGTGTGTGTGAACTGGCCCTCCTTGCTAAAACTAGAGGCAGAATTGAGGTATACTAGAGGCAGACTCCAGGCAGACCAGAGGCAGACAGGGGGCACACTGCAGGCAGACTAGAGGCAGATTGGAGGCAGACTAGAGGCAGACTGCAGGAAGACTGCAGGCAGACTAGAGGCAGACTGCAGGGAGACTGGAGAGAGAGTGGAGGCAGACTAGAGGCAGACTAGTGTCAGATTGCAGGCAGACTGGAGGGAGGCTGCATGCAGACTGCAGGCAGACTGCAGGCAGACTGGAGGCAGACTGGGGCAGACTGAAGGGAGACTGGAGAGGCAGACTGCAAGCATACTGGAAGCAGACTAGAGGCAGACTAGTGGGAAACTGCAGGTAGACTGCAGGCAGACTAGAGGCAGACTGCAGGCAGACTAGAGGCAGACTGCAGGCAGACCGCAGGCAGACTAGAGGCAGATAGCAGGCAGACTGGAGGCAGGTTGCTGGCAGACTAGAGGCAGACTGCAGGCAGACTTCAGGCAGACTGGAGGCAGACTGCAGGCAGACTGGAGGCAGATTAGATGCAGACTAAAGGCAGACTGGAGGCAGACTAAAGGCAGACCGGAGGCAGACTGGAGACAGACTGGAGGCAGACTAGAGGCATACTGCAGACAGACTACAGATAGACTAGAGGCAGACTGCTGGTAGACTTGAGGCAGACTAGAGGCAGACTGCAGGCAGAATGCAGGCAGACTAGAGGCAGACTAGAGGTAGACAGCAGACAGAATGTAGGCAGCAGGCAGACTGGGGGCAGACTAGAGGCAGACTGCAGGTAGACTGGAGGCAGACCAAAGGCAGACTAGAGGCAGACTGCAGGTAGACTGGCGACAGACTAAAGGCAGACAAGAGGTAGACTGCAGGCAGACTAGAGGCCGACTGGAGGCAGACTAGAGGCAGATTAGAGGTAGACTGTAGGTACACTGGAGGCAGACCAGAGGCAGACTGGAGGCAGACTGCAGGCAGACTGGAGGCAGATTACAGGCAGACTGCAGGCAGGCTGGAGGCATACTAAAAGCAGACTGGAGGCAGACTGCAGGCAGACTGGAGGCAGACTGGAGGCAGACTAGAGGCATACTGCAGACAGACTACAGGTAGACTAGAGGGAGACTGCTGGTAGACTTGAGGCAGACTAGAGGTAGACAGCAGACAGACTGTAGGCTGCAGGCAGACTGGGGGCAGACCAAAGGCAGACAAGAGGTAGACTGCAGGTAGACTGGAGGCAGACTAGAGGCAGACTGCAGGCAGACTAGAGGCAGACTGCAGGCAGAATGCAGGCAGACTGCAGACAGACTACAGGTAGACTAGAGGGAGACTGCTGGTAGACTTGAGGCAGACTCGAGGCAGACTGCAGGCAGAATGCAGGCAGACTAGACGCAGACTAGAGGTAGACAGCAGACAGACTGTAGGCTGCAGGCAGACTGGGGGCAGACTAGAGGCAGACTGCAGGTAGACTGGAGGCAGACCAAAGGCAGACAAGAGGTAGACTGCAGGTAGACTGGAGGCAGACTAGAGGCAGACTGCAGGCAGACTAGAGGCAGACTGCAGGCAGAATGCAGGCAGACTAGAGGCAGACTGCAGGCAGACTAGAGGCTGACTGGAGGCAGACTAGAGTCAGATTAGAGGTAGACTGCAGGTAGACTGGAGGCAGACCAGAGGCAGACTGGAGGCAGACTGCAGGCAGACTGGAGGCAGATTAAAGGCAGACTGCAGGCAGACTGGAGGCATACTAAAAGCAGACTGGAGGCAGACTAGAGGCAGACTGCAGGCAGAATGCAGGCAGACTAGAGGCAGACTAGAGGTAGACAGCAGACAGAATGTAGGCTGCAGGCGGACTGGGGGCAGACCAAAGGCAGACTAGAGGCAGACTGCAGGTAGACTGGGGACAGACTAAAGGCAGACTGGGGGCAGACTAAAGGCAGACTAGAGACAGACTGCAGGCAGACTGTAGGCTGCAGGCAGACTGGGGGCAGACTAGAGGCAGACTAGAGGTAGACTGCAGGCCGACTGGAGGCAGACTGGTTGTAGACTAGTGTTAGACTGCAGGTAGACTGGAGGCAGACCAGAGGCAGACAATAGGTAGACTGCAGGTAGACTGGAGGTAGACTAGAGGCAGACTGCAGGCAGACTAGAGGCTGACTGGAGGCGGACTAGAGTCAGATTAGAGGTAGACTGCAGGTAGACTGGAGGCAGACCAGGGGCAGACTGGAGGCAGACTGCAGGCAGACTGGAGGCAGATTAAAGGCAGACTGCAGGCAGACTGGAGGCATACTAAAAGCAGACTGGAGGCAGACTAGAGGCAGACTGCAGAAAGACTACAGGTAGACTAGAGGGAGACTGCTGGTAGACTTGATGCAGACTAGAGGCAGACTAGAGGTAGACTGCAGGCCGACTGGAGGCAGACTGGTGGTAGACTAGTGGTAGACTGCAGGTAGACTGGAGGCAGACCAGAGGCAGACAATAGGTAGACTGCAGGTAGACTGGAGGCAGACTAGAGGCAGACTGCAGGCAGACTAGAGGCCGACTGGAGGCAGACTAGAGGCAGATTAGAGGTAGACTGCAGGTAGACTGGAGGCAGACCAGAGGCAGACTGCAGGCTGCAGGCAGACTGTAGGCAGACTAGAGGCAGACTCACACCAGGAGAGGCAGCAGACTCCCTCTGATCTACACACGGCTAGACATAGAACCCAGGACACACAGACTGTCAGGGGTGTGTGTGTGAGAGTGTGTGTGTGAGTGTGTGAGAGAGAGAGTGTGTGTGTGTGTGAGAGAGAGAGTGTGTGTGTGAGTGTGTTTACTTACAGCTACACACACTCTGTTTCTCCTCCCTACAGGGGTAGAACACACACACCCTTTCTGCGGTCAGGGTCAAGGGAGCAGCCAATCGCAGCCGACGTGACCTCTCTGTAGGAGGCAGGGTCATGGCCAGCCTGCTGGAGCAATATGAGTCCTGCTACACACACACACACGCACACACACACACACACACACACACACACACACACACACACACAGATACACTCTTTCTCTCACACAAACACACACACTCTCTCTCTCTCTCACACACACACACACACACACACACTCTCTCACACGGACACACGCACACTCAAGCACATACACACTCCCATCAGGCTGTTTTAGGCAGTAGTACAGACCAGGGGTGGGCCCAGTTAGAACTAAGATGAGCAGCCTGTGTGTCTCCTCCCCCAAGCTCCAAGCTCCGCCCCTCTCTCCTGCAGCAGTAGATTTTTGCTCCTTTGAAGAATGTCTCAACTCCTCCTCCTACTCTCCCTCCCTCCTCTTTCCACTCCTCTTCCAGCTCTCTCTCTCTTATATCCACTCCTCCTCCTGCTCCGCCTGCATGTCCTGACCTCTTCCAGAGAGACTGGTCCTTGTGGTCATCCTGGAGAGTCATTAATAACGTTGTCTTTTCTGTTGCCCCCAGTCCTCTCTGTCACCCGGCAACACATTCATTCCACTTATTTATCTCTGGCGCCAAGGCCGTGGAGGAGGAACAACAGTTTATGGAATAACACCAGAAGAGTTATAGCTGGCCGCAACTTGATAACAGCAGCGTTTGTTTTAGCTGTGAGAGTCAAGATAAAGTTAATTACTATCATTCTGGTAACAAATTGTCTGATGTCAGCACGTTCAGGTTCCCAGTATATTTAAAGATATAAGTGCAATCACTGAACAATCACAAGTTATATTCTACACTGGTATAATCAATCACATTGAAGTTATATTCTATATTGATATAATAACAGTGACGTTTTGTTCTATACTGGTATTCTATAATGGAGTTAAAGTCTGTAGGAAATAATTACTCGATCCGAAACGTAAGTGTCACACACGAAACGCGAGTAACTTTGTGAGCGGGACTCGGCACTGTTGCTATTATACGGCAGGTTAATTTACTCTTGCGCTCGGCGCAAAGATAAATAGGGTTGGTCTGACATGGCTACATTAGTCGTAGGTGTGGTTTGGGCGCAATGAACCAATCAGAGTTTAAATTCCCTTTGAAAGCAGGAGCGCTTGTTCCATGGCGGATTGCTCCCATAACAGCGGATTTGCCAGGCTCCATATTTTATTGTTTGTTTGTTCATACATCATCATTTACAAAGAAAATATTACTTTACAAATTCAGCTTAGGGTAAATGTGTACGCTAGATTTATGCTAGCCTTTTACACATCTTCATGGACACAAAAATGATTTCCCTCTTTTTCCCTCCGCATTGTGCACAAGCTACGTTATAGCCAAATCTACGCCCTTAAAATAACATTTGACTGATGTTTAACCACCCTTCTCCTGGTCTGTGGCAAAATGGTTTCCTGAAACTGCAAAGTAGCACCAAGGAATGTTCGCTCCGGAACATACCTTCCTTTTTCGCTGAACCGCCCCCTGGAGCGTTCATTCCCTAATTTTTTTGATGTGCATCTGCGGATGGAAAGGTACGCTATGCGTCAGTTGCGAAATAGGATTGACACATGCGTCGGTGTACAAAATCAATTGCGCTGGGTGCAAAATGGGTCCCTGTGTTCCACTGCTCCCTGATTTCTCCCCCCTCCCCTCTCCTTCCCTTCTTCAGCTCCTTGACTCCACTGACAGTGAGAAATGGTTTTAATAGTCCTGGAACATCATGTCAGCACTCTCCAAAACCCTGACGTTAGAAGCCCCTGCACCTTTCTTCACTTTCCAACCCCCTCCCTCTCTCCCATCTCTCGACTCCCTTCCCTCCCCCACTCTCTTCTCCCCCTTTCCCTCATCTCCCTCCATCCAACCCTGCCTTTCGTCTTGTATGGGTCTGTCTATACCAGCAGAGCTCCTGGTGTACCAGTACAGATCCTGGTGTGGTCTGTCTGTACCAGCACGGATCCTGGTGGGGTCTGTCTGTACCAGTATAGATCCTGGTGTGGTCTGTCTATACCAGTATTGATCCTGGTGTGGTCTGTCTATACCAGTACAGATCCTGGTGTGGTCTGTCTATACCAGTGCAGATCCTGGTGTGGTCTGTCTATACCAGTGCAGATCCTGGTGGGGTATGTCTGTACCAGTATAGATCCTGGTGTGGTCTGTCTATACCAGTGCAGATCCTGGTGTGGTCTGTCTGTACCAGTGCAGATCCTGGTGTGGTCTGTCTGTACCAGTACAGATCCTGGTGTGGTCTGTGTATACCAGTATTGATCCTGGTGTGGTCTGTCTATACCAATACAGATCCTGGTGTGGTCTGTATGTATCAGTACAGATCCTGGTGTGGTCTGTCTGTACCGGTATTGATCCTGGTGTGGCCTGTCTATACCAGTGCAGATCATGGTGTGGTCTGTCTGTACCAGTACAGATCCTGGTGTGGTCTGTATGTACCAGTATAGATCCTGGTGTGGTCTGTCTGTACCAGTACAGTTCCTCCAGTTCACCTCCCCAGTCAAACTATTGATGCTTCTGAAAGTCTTCCATGGCTTTATGCTAGGGAGTACACTACACATATGTAGCATACCACCATATACACATCCTCACATCTCCCCAGGCCTCATATACACATCCTCACATCTCCCCAGGTCTCATATACACATCTCCCCAGGCCTCATATACACATCTCCCCAGGCCTCATATACACATCCCCACATCTCCCCAGGCCTCATATACACATCCCCACATCTCCCCAGGCCTCATATACACATCCCCACATCTCCCCAGGTCTCATATACACATCCTCACATCTCCCCAGGCCTCATATACACATCCTCACATCGCTGCAACAAACACAGAGGAGACCCTTCTTCTGTCATAACTTCTGTCATAACTCCACACTTTTGCTTCTCTCTAAACACATAGAAGAGGGAGGTGGCGTTTCCAGTCCATGCAGATGTCCCTCAACCTCAAGCCTACTTTACTGTGTCCCAGGGTGAGTGTTGACTGCTAATTTAGTAACTTCTGTCTGAGCTGGTCTGAGCTGGAGAACCCCACAGGTAAGTCACTTAACCAACACTGCAGGTGACCTGGAAGGCAGAATATACTGATCCTTAACTCATAAATGTCAAACCAAATCGAATCAATAGTCCTTTGAGGTCTTCACAGACATCACAGATCAGAGCCTGTCACCAACTTAAACCCTGACCATCTCATGAGTATGTCACAGTCCTTTTTATATCATGGTTTCCATGGACGAGCGTATAACCCTGTGAGGTTTGTGGTGACGTTAGGCTGAGCTGGGTGTCAGAGTGAGGAGAGGAAGATAGAGAAGAGAGGAGCAGAGTGAGGAGAGGAAGATAGTGAGGAGACGAGCAGAGAAGAAGAAGAGTGAAGAGAAGAAGATAGTGAGGAGAGGAAGATAGTGAGGAGAGGAGAGTGAGGAGAGCAGAGTGAGAAGAGGAAGATAGAGAGGAGAGGAGCAGAGTGAGGAGAGGAAGATAGTGAGGAGAGGAGTGGAGAGGTGAGTGAGGAGAGGAAGATAGTGAGAAGAGGAGTGGAGAGGTGAGTGAGGATAGGAAGATAGTGAGGACAGGAGAGTGAGGAGAGGAGCAGAGTGAGAAGAGTGGAGTGAGCAGAGGACAGTGAGGAGAGGAGTGGAGAGGTGAGTGAAAGTGACGGGTGTTTTCCCATGGCTTCAACATGTCATTAGAAGGCGTCATGTCACCAGTCACAACTGGAGCTGCCTGGTCTCTCCTGGACCTGCAACAAGGTCACATGCTTCTCCCCTTGTCTCCCACCACAGTAAGAGTTCTGCTGGTTCTATCCTGGTCTACCGCCATGGCCACTCTACTGGGGAACATGCTGTGTGTGTAGGTGGTACTGCTTTACTTAAGTCTACCTAGGACCACAGATACATAAAGGATGCTTCAAAGTCAGACGTCCCCATGGAAGAACCGTCTCAGATTTTCTGTTCCACTTTTAAATTAAACGTACAAAATCAGGATTTGATGAGGGCAGGTCTACAGTATCATAGCAGGATGTGAGGTGTGCTGGTCTACAGTATCATAGCAGGATGTGAGCAGGGCAGGTCTACAGTATCATAGTAGGAAGTGAGGAGGGCAGGTCTACAGTATCATAGCAGGATGTGAGCAGGGCAGGTCTACAGTATCATAGTAGGATGTGAGGAGGGCAGGTCTACAGTATCATAGCACGATGTGAGCAGGGCAGGTCTACAGTATCTTAGCAGGATGTGAGGAGGGCAGGTCTACAGTATCATAGCAGGATGTGAGGAGGGCAGGTCTACAGTATCGTAGCAGGATGTGAGCAGGGCAGGTCTAGAGTATCTTAGCAGGATGTGAGGAGGGCAGGTCTACAGTATCATAGCAGGATGTGAGGAGGGCAGGTCTACAGTATCATAGCAGGATGTGAGCAGGGCAGGTCTACAGTATCATAGCAGGATATGAGGAGGGCAGGTCTACAGTATCATAGCATGATGTGAGCAGGGCAGGTCTACAGTATCATAGCACGATGTGAGGAATTCCCCTCATATTCACAGTATATAGAGCCTTATTTCCCTAATCCCTCAATCATGTTGAGAAACATGAAGAAAAAAACTAAAGTCCTGTTCTAACTAATAACGATCGATGAAGTGCAGGTCAATCCTGTCATGCTGAGATCAGACAGCCCTATTGGGATAGCTCACAGGACAGTAACCTTGCTAGTAAGATTAATTACATTAAGCTTCCAGTGTCGTGAAAGGACAAAGTATGAGCTACTACCAACATGCATAGAAGGTCTATGCAGAGATGTTCTCTTTTAAACACAGTGCATGTTCTCTTTTGAACACAGTGAAGGTTCAGTCCCTGAGTGTCTTGCTATTCTGCTTATCTGGAGGTTCTATTCCTGGCTCTTACTAAATGACCTGTCAATGGCAGGGCTAATGACAGCCCCATGCCTCCCAGCCTCTCTGCCTCACCCTTCTCCCCTGGCCTCCCTCTCCCTACTACCTCCCCCAGGTTGACCTCTGAGCTGGCTGCTTGTCGGAACAAAGCTAGGAGCGTGTGAAGCTCATCTCCCCTCTCTTCCTCTCTCTCATCCTACTCGCTCTCTTCTCTCTGGTACAGATCCTGGTTACAGACCCTGGTACAGACCCTGGTTAGAGACACTAGTACAGACCCTGGTTACAGAACCTGGTACAGACAATGGTACAGACCCTGGATACAGACAATGGTACAGACCCTGGTTACAGACACTGTTACAGACACTGGTTACAGACAATGGTACAGACCCAGGTTACAGACCCTGGTTACAGACACTGTTACAGACACTGGTTACACACTTTAGTACAGACCCTGGTTACAGACACTGGTACAGACCCTGATTACAGACCCTGGTTACAGACCCATGGTTACATACCCTGATTGCAGACCCTGGTACAGACCCTGGTTACACACTTTAGTACAGACCCTGGTTACAGACACTGGTACAGACCCTGGTTACAGACACTGGTTCCAGTCCCATGGTTCCAGACCCCGGTTCCAGACCCTGGTTACAGAGACCAGACAAGGGGGCTATACCTTCTATACAGCTACATTCTATTTATCTATACAAACATTCCTCTTTTCCTCTCGATCTCTCCCTCCCTCTTTCTCTCATCCATCTCTTGATTTGTTCTGCATAAACCACAATGTCTTAATTCCTGAAACCCATCTTCTCTAATGTTACTTGTGTGTTGTACCGCTGCAGACACACTAACCCACACACACAATGTGCTCTTTTCACAAGGAAGATAACGAGGCTCGCTTTCTCTCTGATGTGATAACTTGCCAACAAACAGACAGAGGGTTAGTGATGACCAAGCAGCCATTTTGATGCCATGCTTTGAAGGGATTTCCTGCACAAACAGGACATAGAAAACATATAACAAGTCAGTCTCTCTCTCACACACACACACACACAAATGAACCAGTCACCCACATACACAACAGCTGGAGATCAACTTTAGGTCACGCAATCTCATTGTCTTTCACAATCCTCCTCCTCCGCCTCCCCCTCTCGCTAACCCAACACACTGTCTCTCTCTATAGTGTGTTGGTGATGCAAATTCAGCAAGTTCAAGGTGGTGAAATGAGAGCAGGAGGAGAGAAGATAGGAAACAAGAGGATAGGAGGAGCAGTGGGGAGGAGAGTGGAAGAGCAGAGGAGAGAGAGGAGCAGAGGGGAGCAGAAAGGACAGGACAGGAGGACAGTAGGACAGGAGGACAGTAAGAGGAGCAGAGACTACATGACTGAAGTGTATATGCAGAGGTAACACACCACAGAGGTTTAAGTGATATTCAACTTTTTTACCATTCCACATTTGTCAAATGGGTAAATATTGTAGAACATCAAATATTTTTCTCTGGGTTTCCTACATCCACAATACACTCACATCAAATGACTAAGAGAGAGAGTCAGAGACAGAGACAAGAAGGGAGAGAGAGGGAGGAAGGAAGAGAGTGGAGGAAGAGAGAGGGAGAGAAAGAGGATGAAGGAATTGAGACGAGGAAGAGAGAGGAGGAAGGAAGGAAGGAATGAAGAGAGAGGAGAAAGGAAGAGAGAGAGGAGCAAAGGAGAGAAAGGATGAAGGAAGAGAGAAGAAAGGAAGAGAGGGGGAAGGAAGAGAGAGAGAGGATGAAGGAAGGAAGAGAGAGAGAGGAGCAAGGGAGAGAGGATGAAGGAAGAGAGAGAGAAGGAAGGAAGAGAGGAGGAAGGAAGAGAGAGGGAGAAAAAGAGAGATGAGCGAGAGAGGGGACTAAGGGAGAGAGAGAGGGAGAAGGGAGAGAGAGGAGGGAGAGAGAGAGACAGAGAGAGAGAGAGAAGGAGTGAGAGAGGGAATATTTCAGAACTGAACACTTCCTCATCTGAACAGCCACTGATCTTTTCCTGAGCACTTCCTTGGCTACGCGACACATACTGTATTTTTCTCACAGGAAAAGCTCTCAACTGCCCAAAGAAAACCACACGCTGACTTTTGATCCCAGTGAGATAAACAACAAATGACTTTCCAGATATTGATGGTGTCTGTAATCAGTCATGGGCAGTCACCAGTCTGGAGAGTCCACTGGGTAATGGAGTCCCTTCAGACATGATTTATGGGTCTGCAAAGCCTGTCCTCCATTAAAAAATTGAGCAAATTATTCTGATCAATATTGCCACATTCCCAACGCTGTTATTCATGACCCCTCCAGCCTGGGTCTCCGGGGGCTGAGTCCACACTGTCTGCAGGGAGGGAGGAGGATACAGAAGGATGGAGGAGGGAGGGGGAGGCGGGATTGAAATGTGTACGTAGGTGAAGAGCGGGCATGTGTGAAGTGGGAGGGTGGGGAAATTGAGGGTGACAGGGGGAGTTGGATTGGGGGAGGGTGGTGGTTACAGGAAGGGGGAGAGAGGCAGCAAGAGGTCAGGGGTTAAGAATCTGCTTGTGTCATGTGACTGAAGCACCAAGTCCAGACTTGGGGTGAGGATGAATCAGGTTCCTAAGAAAACGTTAAAACTATTTAGATTCAAAGAAGAGAAAGACTGACAGAGAGACAAAGACATACAGAGAGAGTGAGAGACTGACAGAGACACAGAGAGAGGCCACTCACTGTGGAAGTTGTGTTTCTGGAGTAGGGCTGGTCGGGGGTAGAACGACCCTGTATGCACACTCCTGTGAGACTGATTGCCAGTGACCTACGTGGATTTTCCAGGGCACTCTCGATTGGAAACACACAACTCCATCTCCCAGAGGGAGCTTTGCCATTTGCAGGTGTGGCTCATTGCAAACACATTCACTTTTGGCCTTTTCAAAATTTATATATTTATATACAATAAAAAATATATGAAGCTCTGGAAGTTTCAATATCCAAATTCACAATAATAATGCAGTCTGTCCTCTGCCATGCTAGCATAAGCAGCTGGCAGTCTCCTCCCAGCTGACATACCACAACTGCAGAACACAACAACATGGACACCAGGACAGCAGGACACCAGGACAGCAACATGGACACTTGGACAGCAACATGGACACCAGGACAGCAGGACACCAGGACAGCAACATGGACACTTGGACAGCAACGTGGACACCAGGACAGCAGGACACCAGGACAGAAACATGGACACCTGGACAGCAACATGGACACCAGGACAGCAGGACACCAGGACAGCAACATGGACACCAGGACAGCAACATGGACACTTGGACAGCAACGTGGACACCAGGACAGAAGGACACCAGGACAGAAACATGGACACCAGGACAGCAACATGGACACCTGGACAGCAGGACACCAGGACAGCAACATGGACACCTGGACAGCAACATGGACACTTGGACAGCAGGACACCAGGACAGCAACATGGACACCACAACAGCAGGACACCAGGACAGTAACATGGACAATTGGACAGCAACATGGACACCAGGACACCAGGACAAAAACATGGACACCTGGACAGCAACATGGACAGCAGGACACCAGGACAGCAACATGGACACTTGGACAGCAACGTGGACACCAGGACAGCAGGACACCAGGACAGAAACATGGACACCTGGACAGCAACATGGACACCTGGACAGCAGGACACCAGAACAGCAGGACACCAGGACAGCAACATGGACACTTGGACAGCAACGTGGACACCAGGACAGGAGGACACCAGGACAGCAACATGGACACCTGGACAGCAACATGGACACCACAACAGCAGCATGGACACCAGGACAGCAACATGGACACCACAACAGCAGGACACCAGGACAGTAGTATGGACACCAGGACAGCAGGATAACAGGACAGCAACATGGAAACCACAACAGCAGGACATCAGGACACCAACATGGACACCACAACAACATGGACAACAGGACACCAGCAGAGTAGCCACAGCAACATGGACACCAGGCCAGCAGGGTACCAGGACAACAGGACACTAACATGGACACCAGGACAGCAGGACACCAACATGGACACCACAACAACATGGACACCAGGACAACATGACACCAGCAGAGTAGCCACAGCAACATGGACAGCAGGCTGAGTCACTCCACAAAATGCAATCTAATCATGTGGTCCGTTTTAAGTGTCACAGGTTGCTCACATATCAAAAACTACAACCACCCTCCTTCTCTCCAACCCTCTTCCAACCCTCTCCCAACATCCAACTCCGAACCCTCCTCCTCCTACCCTCCTCCTCTCTAAACCTCCTCCTCTCTAACCCTCCTCCTCCAACCCACATCCTCCTCCAACCCTTCTCCTCCAACCATCCTCCTCTAACCCTCCTCTCATCTTTCCCCCCTCTCCCCTGTAACTCTCTCCTCTTGTATCTCTATGCTCAGATTCTTTACTTTGATTTTGTTTCTGTGGGCCAAGAAACTAAGTATTTCATCCCTGCAATCTTAGCGTAGCATCGACCATTCACATCGATCTGAAGCACCTCCCTCCTTCCTACTCCACTGGGGACACAGCCAGCCTGCTTTCATCGATCTCCTCTTTATTCTCTGACTTTCTGCAGCTGTGCAGGGATTTACAGCCCCTTCGTCCCTTATATAAATATATTTGAAGATGAGAGCATTGATAAATACTCATTCAAAGTTTGTTCTTGGATTTTTCTAAAGTGTAATGATCAGTAAGGCAGGGTTTCCTGAGGCCTGGAGAGAGCTGGGTTACTGAGAATAACTGGTGTTCAGACAAAGAGGGCTAGGTTCCCAAGGATAACTGGTGTTCAGGCGAAGAGGGCTGGGTTACCAAGGATAACTTGTGTTTAGCTGGAGAGGGCTGGGTTACCAAGGATAACTGATGTTCAGACGAAGAGAGATGGGTTAGTGAGGATAACTGATGTTCAGACGAAGAGAGATGGGTTACTGAGGATAACTGGTGTTCAGACGAAGAGAGATGGGTTACTGAGGATAACTGGTGTTAAGACGAAGAGAGATGGGTTACTGAGGATAACTGGTGTTCAGACGAAGAGGGCTGTTTTACCAAGGACAACTGGTGTTCAGACGAAGAAGGCTGGGTTACTGAGGATAAATGGTGTTCAGACGAAAAGGGCTGGGTTACTGAGGATAACTGGTGTTTAGACGAAGAGGGTTGGGTTACCAAGGATAACTGGTGTTCAGCTGGAAGGGGCTGGGTAACAGAAGATTTGTTAAATTGGGATGTTTTAATGTAACGGTGAACCTAAACGCAATTGCTATATTTCTTATAACATTGGCATGAAGTAATTGATGTTGTGTTTTGATTTGACTCCATGTAAAACCAAGTCCCGTTAGTTTACCACTAGACATTCAAATTATTAGACAAAGACCTTGATTCTTTCTCCCACAGTGTCCTGCTCTTTCCATATCTGTGTGTGTTTTGTTTCATGAGTAACCTCATCAAACTCTTACTAGACCCAATAACATATTTCCATTACTGTTCATTATGTTTCCATGTATTCTAATAAATCACTGTGAATAATTTTAAGTGGGACATTCTGATTTCTCATGTTATTTAACCTGCTCTACGCTTCACAAATGCATTCCATAATCATTGCATACATATGCATAGGATTCCTTACTGTCCTAACCCAATGTTAAGGTGGTGCCCCAAGATAATTAGAAATTAAGTATTTTAAATAAAGTATGTCTATCTTAAACAAGCAAACCTCACTCACACTCTCCTCTCTCATTCCTCTCCCATCTTTTCTCTCTCTCTTATGTCCATACTCATCCTCTCTCTCTCTCTATCTCTCTCGCTCTCTCTCTCTCATGTCCACTCATCCTTTCCTGTCTCGCTCACATGTCCACACTCATCCTTTCCTGTCTCTCTCTCATGTTCATACTCATCCATTCCCGTCTCTCTCATGTCCACACTCATCCTTTTCTGTATCTCTCATGTCCACATTCATCCTTTACCTCACTCCAGTAATCCTGCATTAATCACCTCTGCGTCACCATCAACCATCTCTTATCATATGTCTCTGCACACAAGACCCATTTGCTTGCATCACTCTCCCTCTCTTTCTTCCCTCTCCTCTTCGATATCCTTCTCACATCCAGGAGCAGTAGTGATGAGACTCTAATCTAAGAAGCTGGGCTTGTTAGACAGACAGACCTCTTTCTAGTCATTACTGGCTTTCTCTCAGCACTCCTTTCCTATAACCTCTCCATCCCATACCAACCCTCCCAAACCTCACCTCTCTATCCTGGTACATCTTTCCTTACCATAATCATCATAATCATCCTAAATAAATAGGGGGAAGTTACACATGAGTAAATGTGTTACTAAACAATAATCATCAGTAAAATATACTATTAAATGAACTGTGGGCTGAGGAAAATGGTATGTGTTTGACCAGAAAACAATGTATGAGAACAGAGCTACTTATTAAGCCTCACCAGCCTTTCAAGTGATCAGCATAGATTCCACAGAGCCTAACCAGCTATCACTCAGCACACCAGCTAACAAGCTAACCAGCAACCACTCAGCTAACAAGGTAAACAGCGAGCACTCAGCAAATAAGCTTACCAGCGACCGTTCAGCTGACAAGGTAAACAGCGACTACTCAGCAAACAAGCTTACCAATGACCGCTCAGCTAACAAAGTGAACAGCGTCCACTCAGCAAACAAGCTAACCAGCAACCACTCAGCTGACAAGGTAAACAGCAACCACTCCACAAACAAGCTTACCAGCGAGCACTCAGCTAACCAGCTAGCACGCCACCACTCAGCTAACCAGCTACCACTCAGCTAACCAGCCACCAGTCTGCTAACAAGCTAACAAGTCACCACTCAGCTAACTACCTATGCAGCCACCAGTCTGCTAACAAGCTAACAAGCCCACACTCAGCTAACTACCTAAGCAGCCACCCCTCAGCTAACAAGTTAACAAGCCACCACTCAGCTAACTACTTAAGCAGCCACCACTCAGCTAACAAGCTAACAAGCCACCTCTCAGCTAACTAGCTACCACTCAGCTAACCAGCTACTACTCACTAAACCAGCTAACAAGCTAACCACTCAACCAACCAGCTACTTGGGGTCGGTTTGTCCCCCTACAGTGCTGCTCTCGATCTCAAACGCTGACGGAGGAAATTAGTATCTCCCTCTCCTCCAGCGACAGCTGCCCATCCCAGCCCCTGTGGTGCAGGGTCTGTCAGCCGTTCAGACAATTCACACACACACACACACACACACACACAAACAAAACCACATATCACACACACAAAACCCCATACCACACACACACACACCCTCAAACACATACACACCCCCACCACCACATATCCACACAGACTCAGTTTCTTTCTGAACTGTGCCTGCTGTGTGGTACAGCTCACAGCATGTTTCCCTCATCCAGCTGGTCTAAAGTGGTTCTGCTGTTGTGGGTACAGTACAGCAGGGCAACAAGGTTCTTTCCTCTGCAATATTGTTCTCACAGGCAAGAACTGAGGGGATTGACAGAGTCTTCAGGATTTCTCTGAGCAAGAACAAGGATTGGGAGGAGGAAAAGGGATTTTGAATGCATACTTAATCCTGCCATGGTCAGTGATGACAGTGTAATCCAGCCAGGATGCCTGGAGCTGGAGATGGCAAACAGACACAGCTGAACTTTAATCAGTCTGGCAGCTACTGCTTGTCTTGTACTCAGGCAGACACAAGCTGTGAAGGGTTACGAATGCTAATCGCCTTTGTGACACAAAGTTGTGAAATATTAAATTTTGTAATAAATATGTCAATTTTGAACTATATATATATATATATATATATATATATATATATATATATATATATATATATATTCATTATTTTACCATTTCCATTTTCCGAATAAAAAGAGCTGTATTGAGGCAGCAGGATGAGACTGACTTAAGCACCAACTCTCTTCGTTCTTCGTTCCTCTTAATGTGTCTTTCCTAAAAGGAAATCCAAAAAACCACTACAAGCATACTTCTACCATCACACAAAACAACACACAAACACACACGCACAAGATATAAACCACCACAGCTCAGTTCATGTTTGTGCAACTTCCTTGGCAATACGTGTACAGTCCTCCAGCTTCCAGGAGCTACAATGACCTACAAGCACATTTTTGCATCTGTGGAGTTAGGGTTGCAGTGGTCTTTGAATTGTTATCTCTTTTGACGCTTTTTGTATACCATCAACTATTCCCCACAAATATTCCTCTCCTCACCCCCTCAACTATCAGGATACTAGACTGCCTCCTCACATCCTCTCCTATCAGGATACTAGACTGCCTCCTCTCCTATCAGAATACTAGACTGCCTCCTCACATCCTCTCCTATCAGGATACTAGACTGCCTCCTCTCCTATCAGGATACTAGACTGCCTCCTCACATCCTCTCCTATCAGGATACTAGACTGCCTCATCTCCTCCTCCCCTGTCAAGATACTAGACTGCCTCCTCTACTATCAGGATACTAGACTGCCTCTCTCCCCCCTCCCCCAGTTAGGACCAAGCTTTGAAGAGAGAGAGAGAGAGAGAGAGAGAGAGAGAGAGAGAGAG
>BROE01000016.1:539550-613613 GCA_036571765.1 Plecoglossus altivelis
GTGGTGAGGATGGGTGGAGGGAGACTTGCTCTCTTCAGCCGGTGGAGAAAGTGTAGGCGCTGATGTGCCTACTTTGAGAGTGACTTAGTGTTGGTGGTCCAGGTGAGGTCCTCTGTGATGTGCACCCCCAGGAATTTGGTGCTGTTGACTCTCTCGACAGGCGAGCTGTCGATGGTCAGTGGAGGGTGATACGTGGAGTTCCTCCTGAAGTCCATCACAACCTCCTTTGTCTTGCTCAAGTTGAGGGACAGGTTGTTTGCCCCACACCATTTCGCCAGCTGTGCCACTTCCTCTCTATAGTGCGTTTCATTGTTGTTGCTGATGAGAAATACCACTGTTGTGTCATCAGCAAACTTGATAATGTGGTTATGTGTGTTATGGCCGACACGGACTGACTGAGGTCTTTTGGTTAGAAAGTCCAGAATCCAATTGCAGAGGGAATTTTTCAGGCCCAGTACATTCAGTTTGTTAGTGAGCTGTTGTGGGATTATTGTGTTGAATGCTGAGCTGAAGTCAATGAACAGCATTCTTACATAAGAGTCTTTGTTGTTTGTTGTTGTGACTGTGATGTATGACTGTAGCATAACTGTGCTGTGACTGTGGTGCAACTGTGCTGTGACTGTGGTACATGATGTGTGACTGTGCTGTGACTGTGGTGCATGATGTGTGACTGTAGTATGACTGTGCTGTGACTGTGCTGTGACTGTGCTGTGACTGCCATGTGACTGTGCTGTGGCTGTGTTGCATGATGTGTGACTGTAGTGTGATGTGTGCTGTGACTGTGGTGTATGATGTATGACTGTAGTATGACTGTGCTGTGGCTGTGATGTGTCTGTGCTGTGACTGTGGTGTATGATGTATGACTGTAGTATGACTGTGCTGTGACTGTGCTGTGACTGTAGTGCATGATGTGTGACTGTTGTATGACTGTGTTGTGACTGTGCTGTGACTGTGGTGCTTGATGTGTGACTGTTGTATGACAGTGTTATGACTGTACTTTGATTGTGGTGCATGATGTGTGACTGTAGTATGACTGTAGTATGACTGTGCTGTGACTGCCATGTGACTGTGCTGTGGCTGTGTTGCATGATGTGTGACTGTAGTGTGATGTGTGCTGTGACTGTGGTGTATGATGTATGACTGTAGTATGACTGTAGTATGACTGTGATGTGACTGTAGTGCATGATGTGTGACTGTTGCATGACTGTGTTGTGACTGTGCTGTGACTGTGGTACATGATGTGTGACTGTTGTATGGCAGTGTTATGACTGTGCTGTGACTGTGGTGCATGATGTGTGACTGTAGTATGACTGTGATGTGACTGTGCTTTGAATGTGGTGCATGATGTGTGACTGTGTTGTGACTGTGCTGTGACTGTGGTGCACGATGTGTGACTGTAGTATGACTGTACTGTGACTGTGCTGTGACTGTGGAGCTCGATGTGTGACTGTAGTATGACTTTGCTGTGACTGTGCTGTGACTGTAGTGCATGATGTGTGACTGTTGTATGACTGTGTTGTGACCGTGCTGTGACTGTGGTGCATGTGTGACTATTGTATGACCGTGTTATGACTGTGCTGTGACTGTGGTGCATGATGTTTGACTGTAGTATGACTGTGCTATGACTGTGCTGTGACTGTGGAGAATGATGTGTATGATGGATTTCTGGGTTGTGTCCTGCTGCTGAATGAACTGGGAGAAGCTGATAATAACGGATTGTCACACCCAAAACCTCCTCCTTTAAACAGATTCTCCGGGTCATGCAAAACAGACTAACATACATGGTTTATGATGTTGAGCGAGCTGGGGTCATTATTTAGCAATGTGCCCGTTAAATATAGACTGTGACTCTAACCACTGAAACTCAGCACTGTACACCTCTGTGTTTCTATTCATGTTGCTTTGAATCAAACATCTGCTTAATGAATATGATTTGTAATTACATTATGAAGCGACTGATTTAAATAATTGCAACTTGCACAACAATGTAACCCTAATCGAACAGTGCTGTATAGATGGCATGCTTATCAGCTAGCCAGAAACGTATCATGCAATCAAAGAAGCCTACATTAACATGATTTCATGTTTTATTTTCTTGTGTAATCGTTGGAGGTGAAGTCCACCCACGCACAGCGACAATATGTGGTGGCCATTTTGTTTGTGTGTCGTCACAACCTGCTGTGTGTTTGACCTCAGCAGAAGCCACGGCTGGTGTGAGTGTGTGTGTGTGTGAGAACAAATTGCCAGAGACCGTGGACACACAAGGCCCCTGAATTAGAAGCAGTGTCAGTTTGATGCCTCATCAGCTTTCTTTCCTAACCCCCTGCAGAGGTCCTTCTGCCCGCGCTGGCCTGCGCCCTGGCACAGGAACACTGGCATCTGCGGACTGCACGCAATATGCTGCCCCAGGCCAGCCTGCAACCTGCTCGCCACTGAGAACCGCTTACAAAACACAAGTCACACTATCTCACAGAACAACTCACAATGGTCACATCGCAATTATTAAGGAAGGCTAAGGAATATATGTTGGTGTGGACAGAGTTTTGAACTCCATGCTGAGAAAGCATGAGTATTTCCTTTTTCTTCCTTTACCATTGTACTGCGTCACTACAAGGACAACCTACCAGCCTGAGAAAACTGAGGAACCAGGAAAACATTCTAGGAGCTACCATGAATGAAGTCTGCTCTGTCTGTGTCTGAGACACGGCCAGCCAGACCAGACACACGACCAGCTAGACCAGAGACACGACCAGCCAGATCAGAGACACGACCAGCCAGATCAGAGACACGACCAGCTAGACCAGAGACACGGCCAGCCAGATCAGAGACACGACCAGCCAGACCAGAGACACGACCAGCTAGACAAGAGACACGGCCAGCTAGACCAGAGACACGACCAGCCAGATCAGACACACGACCAGCCAGACCAGAGACACAGCCAGCCAGACCACAGACACGACCAGCCAGACCAGAGACATGACCAGCCAGACCAGAGACATGACCAGCCAGACCACAGACACGACTAGCCAGACCACAGACACGACCAGCCAGTCCAGAGACCAGAGACATGACCAGCCAGACGACAGACACGACCAGCCAGACCAGAGACACGACCAGCCAGACCAGAGACCAGAGACATGACCAGCCAGACCACAGACACAACCAGCCAGACCAGAGACACGACCAGCCAGACCAAAAACACGACCAGCCAGACCAGAGACACGACCAACTAGACCAGAGACACGACCAGCCAGACCAGAGACACGACCAGTCAGATCGGAGACACGACCAGTCAGACCAGAGACACGACCAGCCAGACCAGAAACACGACCAGCCAGACCAGAGACACGACCAGCTAGACCAGAGACACGGCCAGCTAGACCAGAGACACGACCAGCCAGATCAGAGACACGACCAGCCAGACCAGAGACACGGCCAGCCAGACCACAGACACGACCAGCCAGACCAGAGACACGACCAGCTAGACCAGAGACACGACTAGCCAGATCAGAGACACGACCAGCCAGACCAGAGACACGACCAGCCAGACCAGAGACATGACCAGCCAGACCACAGACACGACCAGCCAGACCACAGACACGACCAGCCAGTCCAGAGACCAGAGACATGACCAGCCAGACGACAGACACGACCAGCCAGACCAGAGAAACGACGAGCCAGACCAGAGACACGACCAGCCAGACCAGAGACACGACCAGCCAGACCAGAGACATGACCAGCCAGACCAGAGACCAGAGACATGACCAGCCAGACCACAGACACGACCAGCCAGACCAGAGACACGACCAGCCAGACCAGAGACCAGAGACATGACCAGCCAGACCAGAAACACGACCAGCCAGACCAGAGACACGACCAACTAGACCAGAGACACGACCAGCCAGACCAGAGACACGACCAGTCAGATCAGAGACACGACCAGCCAGACCAGAGACACGACCAGCCAGACCAGAGACCAGATACACAACCAGCTATCAGGCAGACTACCAGACCCAATTAAAGTCTCTCTATAGACACAGTGACACAGGACCAGAACTCAGCCTGAACCCCAAGACCAGACCAGCACGCAGCCAGCCTGCAGCACCAGACCAGCTGCCAGCCAGCCAGCCTGCAGCACTAGACTAGACCAGCACCCAGTCAGCCAGCCAACCTGCAGCACCAGACCAGACCAGCACCCCGCCAGCCAGCTAGCCTGCAGCACCAGACCAGACCTGCCAGCCAACCTGCAGCAGACCAGACCAGTCCAGCATCCAACCAGCCAGCCAGCCTGCCTGCAGCACCAGACCAGACCTGCCGGCTAGCCTGCAGCACCAGACAAGTCCAGACCAGACCTGCCAGCCAACCTGCAGCAGACCAGACCAGTCCAGCATCCAACCAGCCAGCCAGGCTGCCTGCAGCACCAGACCAGACCTGCCAGCCAACCTGCAGCAGACCAGACCAGTCCAGCATCCAACCAGCCAGCCAGCCTGCAGTACCATACCAGACCAGCTCCCAGCCAGCCAGCCTGCAGCACCAGACCAGACCAGCTCCCAGCCAGCCAGCCTGCAGTAACAGACCAGACCAGACAAGACCAGCACCCACCCAGCCTGCAGGCCCAGAGAGAACCAGTAAACACCACTTACCTCCGCAGGGACAGTTCTGTGATCAGGCCAAGGCCTAAGTCAGTTTACAATGTATCTGCAAATGAATCTGTCCTCTTCCTGTTCCACAGACGAGAGGACGAGCTGTGATTCCGCAACAGGAGGGGAGTGTGCTAATGTGTTTTATGAGCGCTGTGTTAATGGCACTGCAGTGGAAACACCTGCTGCTTGTTCACAGTGTCTATGGTGACCTATGGGTTACATCAGGGAATGCTGACCATGGAGTTGTAGACACAAGGCCAGCTGAACACCAATCGTCCAAACAGGAAGTGCTGAATGTGAATTCTTACCTTGTGATGTTCCGTGTCCATATGGCCCATGTGGATGGTGTGTGTTGCACCATGAGATAATGCATTCTAAAGTAAGCCCCTGTTCTTACTCTTAAAAAAATGACATGATGTTTCACAGGCTATCATGATACAGCAGCACAGAGGAGTGCCTTGAAAATGTAATTGGAACACTTGAATGTCACAATAGCAAGTAAACGATTTGGTAATTGGAATCTATAAAAAAAACTTGGAAAAAAATTATATTTTTATGCTTTAAAACATGTATAAATGAACTAATTATCAGTAATGCAAACGTTATCATTCAAGTGTTCCACGCAGACGTGACTGTAGAGAAAGCAGCCAAAGCCAGCATAACAGTGACGTGACCTGTGACCTCAGAGAAAGGAATGTTCACCTGGAATGCTCAGCAGAGACCTGAGACGCCAGCCGCCTCCTTCGGAGCCTCCAGGGCCCAGCCCAGAGCCTGAGGGAGAGTCAAACGAACAGTCAGGAAGACCGGCCCCCCAGGAGGGTGTAGCCAGGGACAGCAGCCCCCCAGGAGGTTGTAGGGGCCTGCTAACGACCCTTCAGGCTCCCTGGTAAGGCCCCCCAGAGCCCACAGCCTCCACAATGTAAAACACAAGGAAAGGCATTACCGTACAGTGGGGTGGCTAGCCAATAACAGCCCAGCAGCTGGAGAGTGGACAGAGTTGGTTACCCGGGTTACCCATGCAGGCAGCAGACAAACTGCTACACCCTCGCATTGGAGCCCACAGCCAAACCAGCACACTTACCTTGAGCCCCATCACACACCATAAGACACATACAGTACACATCTACTGTATATTTGGCCCATAGCCTTGTTCTGAACAGCATAACAGGGCACAAGCAGCACTGCAGGGATGAAGACATGGAGAATAAGATGAGAAGCAGTTAATACCTTTAGTTTCACCTATGAGGTTGGATGGAATGGTCCATAGAGAAAGCAGTTCCAGATATAAAAAAGAAAAGGCGAGAGAAAAGGAGGAGGAAACGAGAGAACAGAGAGGAGGGAAGTGGACAGAGGGTATAGAAGAGCAGAAACAGATCTCAGTCAAATGCAGGACAGAGCACAGACCTGAAGGCATGCAGGACTGTATATAGCTGAGAGAGAACGATGCCTGAATAGAGCTGGGAGAGAGAAAGAGAGAGAAGGGGGACTGTATAAAGCTGAGAGAGAGGCATCTGTATAGAACTAAGAGAGAGATGACAGTAAGGATGGGAGAGATGACACTGGGAAGGGCGGGGGGAGACATATTTGATCTACTGCAGAGATGCATGCTGGGAATGTTGAGGCATCCAGGCTGAAAGGAACATGCAGCTGCCATGGTGACACTGTCTGTCAAGCAGAAGTCCTGCTCCCTTACATGTGTGCGAAGTAAGAACCAGAACCGGAACTGACTCACTGTAGCCACGGTACTTTATGACTGCAGTTACATTGTAGCTACAGCACTATATGACTGTAGTTACACTGTAGCTACGCTACTTTATGACTGCAGTTACATCGTAGCTACACCACTATATGACTGTAGTTACACTGTAACTACGCTACTTTATGACTGCAGTTACATTGTAGCTACAGCACTATATGACTGTAGTTACACTGTAACTACGCTACTTTATGACTGCAGTTACAACGTAGCTGCACCACTATATGACTGTAGTTACACTGTAGCTACGCTACTTTATGACTGCAGTTACAACGTAGCTCCACCACTATACGACTGTAGTTACACTGTAGCTACCCTACTTTATGACTGCAGTTACAATGTTGCTACTCTACTTTATGACTGCAGTTACAACGTAGCTACAGCACTATATGACTGTAGTTACACTGTAGCTATGCTACTTTATGACTGCAGTTACATCGTAGCTACACCACTATATGACTGTAGTTACACTGTAACTACGCTACTTTCTGACTGCAGTTACAACGTAGCTGCACCACTATATGACTGTAGTTACACTGTAGCTATGCTACTTTATGACTGCAGTTACAACGTAGCTCCACCACTATACGACTGTAGTTACACTGTAGCTACCTTACTTTATGACTGCAGTTACAATGTTGCTACTCTACTTTATGACTGCAGTTACAACGTAGCTACACCACTATATGACTGTAGTTACAATGTTGCTACTCTACTTTATGACTGCACTTACAACGTAGCTACACCACTATATGACTGTAGTTACAATGTTGCTACGCTACTTTATGACTGCAGTTACAACGTAGCTACACCACTATATGACTGTAGTTACACTGTAGATACACTACTCTATGACTGTAGTTACACTGTAGCTATGCAACTCTATGACTGTAGTTACACTGTCGCTATGCAACTCTATGACTGTGTTACACTGTAGCTATACTACTCTATGACTGTAGTTACAATGTAGCTACACTACTCTATGACCGTAGTTACAGTGTAGCTACACCACTATATCACTGTAGTCACACTGTAGATACGCTACTCTATGACTGTAGTTACAAGGTAGCTACGTTACTACATGACAGTAGTTTCACTGTAGCTACACCACTATGTGACTGTAGCTACACCACTATATAACTGTAGCTACACTACTATATGACAGTAGTTACAAAAGTAGCTACACATGAATGTGGTTACACTACAACATGACTGGTTACACTAGCTACATTGTAACATGACTGTTGTCATGCTGTAGCTGCACTAACATGGAAGTAGTTGAATTACAACACGACAGTAGTTACACTATAGCTTCAGACCGACATCACTGGTTACATGGTACTTATAATAAAACATGACTGTAGTTACACTTTAGTTACATTACAACATGATTGTAGTTATTTTACAGCATTACTGCAACTACACAGTAGTTCAACTACAAAATGACTGTGGTTACAAAACAATCAAACTGTAGTTGCACTACAATATGACTGCAGTTACATTGTAGCCACACCAGAACATGGCAGTAGTTGCATTATAGCTACACCAGAACATGACTGCTGTAACATTGGAATATGAGCATGACTATGAGCGTGTGCACTGACAGTGTTTTAAACAAAAGAGTGAGTGATCAGTAGTATTGGCTATGTGGATAGACACCCAGAGCCAGTGGTTGCAATGGGAGCACAAGAACCACGGCAGCCAGAGAAAGGGTGGAGGAAGGAGAGGAGAGGATGGAGGAAGGAGAGGAGAAGGATGGAGGAAGGATGGAGGATGGAGACGAGAGAGGAGGGGGAACATACCTTGGTCGCCCATCATCAGGTGCGCCAGACCTTAAAGGAAAACAAGAGCACAGTCAGCAGAGGTCAGGGGTCAGGGGGTCAGGGTCATAGACACAGTCATCTGTCTGAGGGCAGATGTCTTGGAGTTGGGGGCAGTGAGAGGGGGGAGGGGGGAGTGAGAGGGGGGAGAGACAGACAGTGCAGGGTTGAGAAGCATGGACTCAACCTACTGGTTGCTATGCTTCATCAGCCAGACTTACTGAGGAAAAACGATGTGGTTAGAGTCTTCAGGCCCGCCCCACCCAGCCCCACCCAGCCACACCCAACACCAGGGTAGCCCCATCCATCCAGCAGTCCATGGATACACAGAAACACAATTGCCTAACATTTTAAGGACTAGCATTGCAATGTTCCTAGAAAGATTGCAATTAAAATCATGTCTCAAATGCAGATTTACTTACGCTTATTCACCCAGTTTTAGATCAAGATTTTGCTCTACTGCTAAATACATGAGAAGGGTCAAATGGATATATTGAAAGAATAATAAATTAACATTCATGTATGATATAACTTTCAACTGTTGGACTAATGTGCCGACCCTTGGCTGCTCACCAGGGCCTGCACCTGACGCTACTTACAATCACTTACGACTTGGCCAAGTGACTGAGAAGGGAAACACCATTCCCCTAGTATGATGAGTAATCGCACTTGCTACAGGAGGAAGGGACGTGTCCTCTACTCACAAAGAAAGTGTACTTCGACATTGTTAACCAGATAAATTACATGACAAATCCTGTGAGGATGTTTGAATCGTCAAGGGAACACATTTTGAAAGTTAGGCAGTCCACTCTCACATCAGCATTGGTAAAAGCAGGTTTCAAGTTTCAGATCTGCATTAGAGTAACAATTACACCCCAGCTATTATGACCAGGAAGCATCCTACTGGTCCACTCATTTGGACCCATCTCGCCATGAGAGGAAATCAACAACACCACAACCACAGCAGACCTGTGGAGGTGAACACTGAACCATGGTGCACAGAAGCAGATGTGGAAGAAGGGGAGGACACCCACCTTCATCAGGAAAGTCTTCTGCCAGCAGGACGGGTGGAGAGAAAGAGAGGAAGACACTTGTTAAGTAGCATGCAGACTAGCACAGGCCACTGCATGTGTTTACCATGCACAGCATCCAACACCACACACACACACTACGCATAGTTTCCTCACACTGGACACCTTTTTACTGTTTGAAGGGCTAGCTTGTGTGGCTAACTACAGGCCTGTGGGTCTGGTTAGCGACAGGCTAGCTGGTATGGCAAGTTATGGGCCTGTTGGTGTGGTTAGCTATAGGCTAGCTGGTGTGGCTAGCTGGATTAGACCTATTGATATGGTTAGCTACAACCCACTGTAAAACTGACTTTGCTGCCAGGCCTTCCTAGAGTGCTGTAAACCAGTTTAGATTTGAGTGGATTAGCATTGGCCCTCTGGATTCTGGAATAGCCTGCTGCTAGCTTGCCTGCTCTCCGCTAGGCAGGGAGCGTGTGTTAGTGCCCTGTGGTATCTAAGTGGTTGTTTCCATGATAGTGGTGAGAGCTAGGAAAGAAACTTACCTGCCTGTCTATGTGCTCTGCCTACGTAACCTGCCTGTCTACCTGCCTGTCTATGCACCCTGCCTACGTAACCTACCTGTCTATGTGCCCTGCCTATGTAACCTGTCTGTCTACCTGCCTGTCTATGTGCTCTGCCTACGTAACCTGCCTGTATACCTGCCCGTCTATGCGCCCTGCCTACGTAACCTGCCTGTCTACCTGCTTGTCTATGTGCCCTGCCTACGTAACCTGCCTGTCTACCTGCCTGTCTGTGCACCCTGCCTATGTAACCTGTCTGTCCATCTGCCTGTCTGTTTACCCTGCCTATGTAACCTACCTACCTGTCTGCTAGCCTGTCTGTCCACCTGCCTGTCTATGTATCCTGCCTATGTAACCTGCCTGTGTGCCAGCCTATCTGTCTGTGTACCTGTATGAGTAAAACAAGCGATACAGTTTTTGGTTCCAATACTATTTTCCTTGGATGTTTCCACATGGTACCAGACCAGATGGACCTTTGCCTGCAGGGTGAGTGTTTAAGGCCCGCCATACTAGATGGAAGGTGAGGGTGTGAGGCCCGCCACACTAGGTGCAGGGTGAGGGTGTGAGGCCTGCTACACTAGGTGCAGGGTGAGGGTGTGAAGCCTGCTACACTAGGTGGAAGGTGAGGGTGTGAGGCCTGCTACACTAGATGCGGGTGAGGGTGTGAGGCCCACCACACTAGATGCAGGGTGAGGGTGTGAGGCTCGCTACACTAGATGCAGGGTGAGGGTGTGAGGCCCACCACACTAGATGCAGGGTGAGGGTGTGAGGCCCGCCACTCTAGAGAATTTGCATCTTTGTCTTCAGAGATTCAAAGATGGAATCCTGTTTTAACTTGGTACAGACTGTCATACCACCAATGAGGGAATACAAGAATTGTGTGCGTGTGTGTTATGATGCGCATAAACAATTATGCAAAAGCTGTGCCATAATTTAAACAACACAATACAGTAGGTGATAGATGTAGTTGCTGTTGGTTTTGTTACTTGTTGGCCTATGCGTGTGCACTAATGTGAATTAAATCTCAATTGTGTTTGTGAGTCATTCATTTGCACCTTCACAAAACAAACTTTATCACAGAGTCACTGAATATCTTTCATCCCTTGATCAGGACAGAAAGCTAAATGACTAATGTCGCTCCTACCCTGGAAGATTACACTTTATATTGAATATATTAAACATATTATAATTATAAAGTCATAACACTTTATATATTTAAATGCATGTTCATTAAAGTCAATTAAAGGGTAGTTATAGCAGCTAATGTTGGCTGGTTTGGATAGGGTATCTTCAAGCCGATCATGGATGAATTGGCATTAGCAAGAGTGTGTGTGCTAACCCTAACCCTATGTATGTTTCTGTGTGCATGTGTGCGTCGTCAGCATGCATGTGTGTGCATGCATATTGCACAAGTGTGTTTGCGTTTGTCAGAGCATTGTACTAACATGTAAATGAGACGATCGCATGACCCTACATAGCCCAGCAGACATCAGTGTCACAAGCTACTAAGAGATTGAGTCACTCCAGCTAACCCCTCAACTAACTCCTAGTCAACAATACCTACTGATGATTATGCAACAGTTACAATGTTGAACAAATCAAACCTCTGACGTGAGTTTCTCTCGCCTGACCCTGTTAGTTCGCCTGACACTGTGCATGTTTGTCTTCTATCATATCAGATATCCATCTAAAACCTTTAAATAGAAAATGTATAGATATTACAGACAATCATAATTGTGTTTCCCAGGGTGATTAGTGATCTCAGATACTGGAAGCCATGGACATCAAGCAGACCCTCTAACCACTTTGTTGTAGTGACCAGACAGCCCACCCCATCTGAAGAGCAAGGTCCTACCTTGCGATTGGCCCTGATTCCTGGCCAGAAAGGTCCTACCTTACAATTGGCCCTGATCCCTCGCCCAGATTCAAAAGATTGATTGGCTGAGAACTTACCAGTCCCTCTGCATACAAGACCTGACCAGAGACCACAATCACAAACACGCTTATGAACAAATATAACAAAAGAGAATGAAACAGTTCAAACCACCTGTGCTCCTTTTATGCTAATAGGAGAGACACAGTTAAACACAACAGTTTGTTAGTTCTCTCTGGTGGTTGTCATGGCAGCCACTGCCAGAGCACTGCTGTCTAGACTTCAGGAAACACATCAGTTAACTTTGTTTTCCAAAGAGGGCTTGATGATGAGAAGCCAGACAACAGCTCAAGAATGGCAACCCAGGTAACCCAGAAAGCATTAGGGAACAATGTCCTAACAATGTTCTCCTACAGTGTTCTATACCTGTGTTCTCTTACAATGTTCTCCCACAGTGTTCTATACCTGTGTTCTCTAACAATGTTCTCTCACAGTGTTCTATACCTGTGCTCTCTAACAATGTTCTCCGAAAGTGTTCTATACCTGTGTTCTCCACCGAGGTTCTCTCCAACAGTGTTGTTGTGTTGATCTAAAGTGTGCTTGTCTGGGATACAACAGCAGTCCTCATCCTCTTTCTAAAACCTCTACTGTAGACAGTTTTACATCTCACATTCATAAGATACCTTTTTACAAAGCCACAAAGCAGGATTTATGAAACACCACAGACGATTTGGGATCGAAGTGTGTTAAACACAGACCTAGCACCTTGCCTTCATCCTCAAATATATCAATAAATATAAAATGATGATGAACCCAGCTGTGCTGCAGTCTCACCCCTGACAACCGGTAGTAGTCAGCCTTCACATGGCTGTAGACATACCCCCAATCACCTCCTACTCAGACCAGCTTCGACCTGGATGTCACTGCACACCATGACACAAACACGCACATTAAAACACTCACAAACACATTCAGCCACCCTTGCTCCTACACACACACAAACCTCCAGCCCCCTAGCTCCTAAAAACACACACACACCTTCAGCCCCCTAGCACCTACACACAAACACACACATTCAGCCCCCTTGCTCCTACATACAAACACCTTAAGCCCCCTTGCTCCTACACACGCACACACACCTTCAATACCGTAGCTCCTACACACACACACACCTTCAGCCACCCTAGCTCCTATACACAAACACCTTCAGCCACCCTAGCTCCTAGACACACACACACCTTCAGACCCCTAGCTCCTAGACACACCTACACAAACCTTCAGCCCCCTAGCTCCTACACACACACACACACACTTTCAATCCCGTAGCTCCTACAAACACACACCTTCAGACACCCTAGCTCCTACACCCAAACACATTCAGCCACCCTTGCTCCTACACACACACATACACACATCTTCAGCCACCCTAGCTCCTACACACACACCTTCAGCCCCCTAGCTCCTTTACACACACACCTTCAACCCACTAGCTCGTACACACACAACTTCAGCCACCCTAGCTCCTACACACACACATACACACACCTTCAGCCACCCTAGCTCCTACACACACACCTACACACACCTTCAGCCACCCTAGCTCCTACACACACACCTACACAAACCTTCAGCCTCCTAGCTCCTACGCACACACACCTTCAGCCACCCTAGCTCCTCCAAACACACACCTTCAGCCACCCTAGCTCCTACACAAACACACACACACCTTCAGCCACCCTAGCTCCTACACACACACACCTTCAGCGACCCTAGCTCCTCCAAACACACACCTTCAGCCACCCTAGCTCCTACACACAAACACACACACACCTTCAGCCCCCTAGCTCCTACACACACACACACACCTTCAGCCACCCTAGCTCCTCCAAACACACACCTTCAGCCACCCTAGCTCCTACACAAACACACACACACCTTCAGCCACCCTAGCTCCTACACACACACACCTTCAGCGACCCTAGGTCCTACACACACACACACACACACACCTTCAGCCCCCTAGCTCCTACACACAAACACACTCCTTCAGCCACCCTAGCTCCTACACACAAACACATTCAGCAACCCTAGCTCCTACACACACACACCTTCAGCCCCCTACCTCCCACACACACTCTCTCTCTCTCCCTTTACCTAAATAAAGCCAACTGGTTCTCCTAATCCACTTAGTTAACGCATCTAAGGCCAAATCAATTGTAAAGGTAATCCCTCTAAAATGCTGCTCTCACCCCTGGAACACATTGTTATTACTGTTCACCCCCACATCACTGCTACTGTTCACCCTCACATCACTGCTACTGTTAACCCTCACATCACTGCTACTGTTCACTCTCACATCTCTGCTACTGTTCACCCTCACATCTCTGCTACTGTTCACTCTCACATCACTGCTACTGTTAACCCTCACATCACTGCTACTGTTCACTCTCACATCTCTGCTACTGTTAACCCTCACATCACTGCTACTGTTCACTCTCACATCTCTGCTACTGTTCACTCTCACATCTCTGCTACTGTTAACCCTCACATCTCTGCTACTGTTCACCCTCACATCTCTGCTACTGTTAACCCTCACATCACTGCTACTGTTCACCCTCACATCTCTGCTACTGTTCACTCTCACATCTCTGCTACTGTTCACCCTCACATCTCTGCTACTCTTCACTCTCACATCACTGCTACTGTTCACCCTCACATTACTGCTACTGTTAACCCTCACATCACTGCTACTGTTCACTCTCACATCTCTGCTACTGTTCACCCTCACATCACTGCTGCTGTTCACCCTCACATTACGGCTACTGTTCACTTGCTGTTCACCCTCACATAACTGCTACTGTTCACCTGCTGTTCAACCTCACATCACTGCTACTGTTCACCCTCACATCACTGCTACTGTTCACCTGCTGTTCACCCACACATCACTGTTGCTGTTCACCCTCACATCACTGCTACTGTTGACTCTCACATCTCTGCTACTGCTCACCCTCAAATCACTGCTACTGTTCACCCTCACATCACTGCTGAAAGTGAGAGAGCAATGAATTAATCATCCCACTTTGAGCTTTAAAAATGAGTTAGGGCACCATGGATCATCACAATTATCCAGCTGCTGTGATTTACCTCCAGGATAAATAATTGACAAAGTATTGATGTTGATATGACCAGCCAATCACAGTCTCATTGTTGTACTGAAGTAGTACTATGATGTCATAGTGCACTATGCTGTACTGTAGTGGTACTATGATGTCATAGTGCACTATGCTGTACTGTAGTGGCACTACAATGTGTTAGTGTACTATGCTGTATTGTAGTGGTACTACAATGTGTTAGTGCACTATGCTGTACTGTAGTGGTACAATGATGTCATAGTGCACTATGCTGTACTGTAGCTGTACTACAATGAGTTAGTGTACTATGCTGTACTGTAGCGGTACTACAATGTGTTAGTGTACTATGCAGTGCTGTAGTGGTATTATGATGTCATAGTGTACTATGCAGTACTGTAGTACCACTACAGTACTGCATAGTACACTAACACATTGTCCCAGCCCCACGCTCAGCGGGTCCTCATCTGCCCTGCCCCAGCCCCACGCTCAGCGAGACCAGAGTGTACTTGTGTGTGAATCCTGTCTGGTTTGTTAATCCACCACCCTGGTGCTTGGATTAAAGAGCTTGACATGCCAGAGGCCTGGAAGACATGTATGATCTGATCTGACAGGACAGCATATGGAGTCCTCTCTCCCTCATCTCCCTTTCTCCCGCCTCTCCCTCTTCTCCCTTTCTCCCTCCTCTTACTTTCTTCCTCCTCTCCCTCCTCTCCCTTTCTCTCCTCTACCTCTCTCCCTCCTCCCCTCTCTCCCTCCTCTCACTGCTATCCCTCTCCCTCCTCTCCCTCTCTCCCTCCTCCCCTTTTCCCCTCCTCTCCCTCTCTCTTCCCTCTCTTAGGATGGGGTCAGCCAACACTATAACCACAGACTGGTTTATAGTTCTAATCATCTTAATCCCTGGATGACAATATCATGCAGGCTTTACAGATGTGGAGCAAAGCTTATTGGTGGCATGAATGAGACTGCATACATACACAACACATGTGCCTTGAGAGAATGGGGAGGAAGGAAGAAAAGGAGAGGAGGGTGGTGTGGTGTAGCAGAGAGGAGGGGAGGTGGTGGTGTGGTGTGGTGTGGAGTAGCAGAGAAGAGGGAAGGGGGTGGTGTGGAGTGGAGTGGAGTAGCAGAGGGGAGGGGAGAGTATGGTATGGTATGGAGTAGCAGAGGGGAGCAGAGGAGCGAAATAGGATACATACGCTGAGAGGAATTGCAGCATGGGACTAGTGAAGTATTTGAAGGGCAGCACAGTTTAATCTGTTCTGGACCACACTACCATGTCTGGTCTGGAGATCCTTCACAAAACAGATTTTCACAAAAGGGATTCTCCTATTCCCATGCACACTGCAGGTCTACTACATCTAGTACAACTACTATATCTAGTGCAACTTCTGAGCACCAGCAGATAACTACTGTGTTTCAAACACACTATATGCTGAGACACCACAAAAACACACTTGTGTTTCGCACACACACAAACTGCCCTAAGTTATGCTGTTCACACTACTTACAGTACCCACACTGTAATATGTGTGCACGTGTGAGTGAGTGACAGAAGCCCATAGAGAAGTGGTGTCAGCATTCCCGCACAGCCTGTGCCAGTGTGACTTGGCTGAATGAAACAAGCTCTGGGGAATCCCTCTAATCTTCTCATTCCAATATCTGTCTGCAGCTCTGAGATGCCCCAACATTGCTAATCTGCAGCTGCCTGTTCTGACTGACGATATCAGTTCAACACACACACATCACACGGTGGCCCACAGACACAAACCACACAGTGGCCCACGCACACAAACCACAGACAGACACACACACACACACACACCACACAGTAGCCCACACACACAAACCACACAGTGGCCCACGCACACAAACCACAGACACACACATAGCACAGAGTAGCCCACGCACACAAACCACAGACACACACACCAGAGAGCAGCCCAAACACACAACTCACAGACACAAACACACACACCACACAGTGGCCCACACACACAAACCACAAAGTGGCCCACGCACTCAAACCACAGACACACACACACACACACGCCACACAGTAGCCCACGGACACAAACCACACACACACACACCACACAGTAGCCCACAAACACAAGCCACAGACACACACACACACACCACACAGTAGCCCACGCACACAAACCACACATACACACAAACACACACACCACACAGTGGCCCACACACACAAAACACACAGTGGCCCACGCACACAAACCACACACACACACACACACCACACAGTAGCCACGCACACAAACCACAGACACATACACACACACACCACAGAGTAGCCCACGCACACAAACCACAGACACAAACACACACACCACACAGTGGCCCACACACACACACCACACAGTGGCCCACGCACACAAACCACACACACACACACAAACACACACCACACAGTGGCCCACACACACAAAACACACAGTGGCCCACGCACACAAACCACACACACACACACACACACACACCACACAGTAGCCACGCACACAAACCACAGACACATACACACACCAAACAGTAGCCCACGCACCCAAACCACAAACACACACACCCCACAGAGTAGCCCACACACACAAACCACAGACACACACACAAACTAAACAGTACCACATGCACACTAATTACAAAAACTGACTCACAGATACACAAGCTAGTGTACCTGCGTCTTCCCCCTCCCTCCAGAGGTGTTGGGGTACCAACAGAGAGCTAGTGTACCTGTGCCTCCCCCTTCCCTCCAGAGGTGTTGGGGTACCAACAGAGAGCTAGTGTACCTGTGCCTCCCCCTTCCCTCCAGAGGTGTTGGGGTGCCTACAGAGAGCTAGTGTATCTGCACCTCCCCCCTCCCTCCAGAGGTGTTGCGGTTGGGGTGCCTACAGAGGGGATGTTGTCCTAGTTTCACCTGTCTCCATGGCGTTCAGGATGGGAGTGTTCCTCGGCATCATTAAGCTGAGCTCCAGATCATCGTTACTCACTACCGAGCAACAAGACCAGGGCACAGAATAATGCATTTAAATAATTGTTTCAACCAAACAAAGGGATTTGTTTGTGTGCACGCATGAGTACATTCAAGTGTGTGTGTGCATTATATTGTGTGTGCGTGTGTGCATTCTAGTGTGTGTCTGTGTATGTGAGTGTTTGTTGTTTGTGTATGCATGAGTGTGTGTGCATTCTAATGTGATCTACTATGTTCTACTGTGTGTGTGGGTGTGGCTAGGTGCCTTGTAGTGTGTGTTTTCCAGTGTGTTAATATTCTAGTGATTGCGTGTGTGTGACTGCACGTGTGTGTAAGTATGCATGCATGCATGCACATATAAATGTATACATACATGTGCATTCATATATGTGTGTATGTGCGTGCTTACGGGTCGTCAGTCCACTACCAAATCCTGTAATCCTTAAATCTGATCAAAGTAACAAAAAGCTTTTAAATTATTTAATGGAAATGTAGAATGTTCCTATTTGCCAATACTAGGCAATTGTGAGATGGATGTGTTTATGTGTGTGTGTGTAAGTGCGTGTGTGTCTGTATGTTTGTTTGGTGAAAAGCCCAAATATCTCAAATGTTTTTTTTTTCCTTACAGTCTGAGTGAGCAGCAGATTGGGAAGGCAGCTACAGCCAGTAAGTCTCCAGCTTCCTCCAGTCCATGTGGTCACAATAAACACACTGCAGGTATTTATCTGTTTATCCTAAAGGTATGGCACTGAGCCACTGGTCTGGGCACAAGGTGTCACAGAGGCAGCCCGAGGCAACACTGAGGCAGCACTGAGGCAGTACTGAGTTAGCAGTTAGCTGACCACACTGAGGCGGCACGAGACAGCACTGAGACAGCACCGAGGCAGTACTGAGTTAGCAGTTAGCTGACCACACTGAGGCAGCACGAGGCAGAATTAAGGCAGCACCGAGGCGGTACTGAGTTAGCAGTTAGCTGACCACACTGAGGCGGCACGAGGCTGCACCGAGGCAGCATCGAGGCAGTACTGAGTTAGCAGTTAGCTGACCACACAGAGGTGGCACGAGGCAGCACCGAGGCAGCACCAAGGCAGTACTAAGGCAGTACTAAGGCAGTACTGAGTGAGCAGTTAGCTGACCCCACTGAGGCGGCACAAGGCAGCTGACTCCATTGAGGCAGCACTGAGGCAGCACTGAGGCAGTACGGAGGCAGTACGGAGGCAGCACGCAGGCAGCTGACTCCACTGAGGCAGTACTGAGGCAGCTGACTCCACTGAGGCAGCATTGAGGCAGCACTGAGGCAGCCTGAGGCATTACTGAGGCAGCACGGAGGCAGTACTGAGGTAGTAATGAGGCAGCACTGAGGCAACACTGAGGCAGCACTGAAGCAGCACTGAGACAGCGCTGAGGCAGCTGACTCCATTGAGGCTCCACTGAGGCAGCACTGAGGCAGCACTGAGGCAGCACGGAGGCAGTACTGAGGTAGTAATTAGGCAGCACTGAGGTAGCACTGAGGCAGTACTGAGGCAGCACGGAGGCAGAACTGAGGCAGCTGACTCCACTGAGGCAGCACTGAGGCATTACTGAGACAGCACTGAGGCAGCTGACTCCACTGAGGCAGCATTGAGGCAGCACTGAGGCAGCCTGAGGCATTACTGAGGCAGCACGGAGGCAGTACTGAGGTAGTAATGAGGCAGCACTGAGGTAGCACTGAGGCAGTACTGAGGCAGCACTGAGGCAGAACTGAGGCAGCTGACTCCACTGAGGCAGCACTGAGGCAGTACTGAGACAGCACTGAGGCAGCACGGAGGCAGCACTGAGGCAGTGGACCTCACCATTGAAAGCATCAATTGAACGTACAAGCGGTATGTCTGTTTCTGATGTCCTCCCACTCTGTGTATCTATCCTGCACCTCCACCCCCTCCCACACCAGGATATTAATAATGATAATAACCATAATGATGTTCCTCATCTCCATCTGTGAGCACATGACAAGGGAACAGTAAACCTGCATCGCAAACCTTCAACAATCATAATAATAACAATATCTCTAAGTACCAGCCTGCGGACAAACATGCAATGTTTTACTCTGATTGCAACGACAACATGACAGAGGGGGAAGAGGGGGAGAGAGCATATATGTGAGAAAGAGAGAGGGAGACAGAGAAGGTGAGAGAAAGGGAAGGGAGGGACAAAGGGAGAGAGGGCTAGAGGGAGAGGTTTGAGGTGGCAGGGAGGGGTGGCGGATGCCAGATACTGGATCTCTGCTCTTGAATTTCACCAACATAATCAGCAGCATTGTGAGTCATGCATTTTTGCATGCTAAGAAATTTGTAATGTTGGCTGCAATGCAAATATCCCCAATAAATCAGCCAGCTGCTTGTCCTCAGCTGGGTGAGCAGAGACCACAGGCAGAGCTGGTCTGCTGCGTGTCAACATCACCTCATTACCACACACTTCCACACAGCCTTCTGGACAAGGCCTCACAGCAAGAACAGGCTCCACCTCTAACCAGTTAGCTAACGCTTGGTTGATGATGACAGCACTAGGCAGCTCAGACATGTTCATGCTCATTACTGATGGTAATTAACCAGTCATGTCTAGCAATCATGTTATATTAGCATAGTGAAGGGTCAACCCTCTGCTAGCTTGGCTTCACAACACATTACGGAACACAGAGAATTCTCGTTCAAAACTAAACTAGAAGATGTCTGCTAAAGATGAACTATAAGACATTCAGTATAGATGATAAACAGGATAAACTATAGGATGATAAAAAAAATCTATCAATCTATCTATAAGATTGACAAAACATTAAAAACAACAATATAAGTAATGCAAAATAATAAAATCATTTTTCGTAAAATGCTTAGGTAAAAAGATAGGTTTCAAGCCGTCTTTTTCAAATGTCTAGCATGTTAGCGTCCTAATATTTATGGAGAACGTGTTCTATAGTTTTGGGGTGTAGTTGACAATGGCTGCGTCACCCATCTTCATCTGGATGCTTCTAGTGGCTTCTATTACGTCTACATGTGATGATCGCAGTGTTTGAGCTGGTGGACAGTTAGCAGGAGAGTTACCATTGTAGCAACATTAAAAGCTTGAATTAGTTTCTCTGCATCACTTTAGTTTATGAATGGTCATACCTTTGCTGTATTCTTGAGGTGAAATAAAGCCATTTTGGTCACTTTATTAATGTGAGAGATTAAATTCAAATCCAGTCCAGGATTGCACTGACATTTGTCACCTCTTGTTTAAACCAGGGAGTTAAACCAGGTTAAACCAGGGAGTTAAACCAGGATAACCTAGTTAAACGAGGGGAGTTAAACCAGGTTAAACCTGGCTAAACCAGGTTAAACCAGGCTAAACCAGGTTAAACCAAGGAGTTAAATCTGGTTAAACCAGGGAGTTACACCTCCTACATTCTTAGCTAGCATCTCATTAATTGGGGCCACAGAGTATGACTTCGGTTTTGGACTCATGTCATCGAGAAAGTTATCATTCATCTATTTGTTTATCGCCTACAAGCACTTGGTGATGGAATTTATGGCTGTTGCATCATTGGGTTCAGCAGATATAAACAACTGTGTCATCCGCATAACGATGTAAATCTAGATAATGTTCTCTGAGTGGTAATTTATAAAGAGAGCAAAGGAATGGACGTAAGCAGACATGGTATAAGAACCATCTGCGACAGGGTTATCAAGAGAGCATCTCCAAAACCAACATAAAACGTTCTTGCTCTGATATGTTTGATCCAGTTCAATACACTATCTGTGAACTCAATAAGCGTTTTCAGTATACTAGGATTAGGATGTCGTGATCAATGGTTTCAAATGCGGCACTGAAATCTGACAGGATAAGGATGGAGACTTTATTTGCATCAGACTTTAGTTTGAGGTCGCTAATTATTTTGATGAGAGCAGTTTCAGTACTGTGGCATTTTCTAAAACCTGACTGAGACTTCCAGGATGTTTTGTTAATGTCATGTTAATTTAATTGGACTAATACTATCTTTCTTTACTTATAAACATAAGATCTGATATTGGTCTGTAACTTGCAAGTATGCTGTAATCCAATGTGGGTTTCTTAAATAAGGGGGGGGGGGTGCCTTGATAACCTCTAGCAGCAGATTAGCCTGCTAGGGCCAAAAGGTCTCTAAATCTCATGTAACTGCTGAGACAGATTTCAACCATTTCTCCAGCTAAGAAACACAGATTTCTGCACAGTTGATACTTCAAGTTACACAAAGTCCTCACATTACATTTTAGATAAAATGTGAGCCCTGATGCTAAAGTTCTTATTTATGACAAAAATCATGGCCAACATTTAGCATTTAGCTGGTTTCACATATATACTTTTATTTATGTTTTCCACCATCTGTGTGTGTATAGGTAAATTAAAACAATAATTATATATTCATCTTTTTAGCAAAGAAAATGCTAAAATGCTAAAATCCCGAAACTATTTAACTTGACATGTTTACAACTACTGGATAAACAATTTTATGTGCTACTTAAAGACATCCCCTATAGAACTATAAGACGTCCCCTATAGATTAACTATAAGAAGCTGTTACAGTATTACTATAATATTAAGCTAGCCTGCCTGAGAACATGACTCAGAAATGGCAGTTCCCAGGTAACGTAACCAAGGATTTATAGTGCAGTGTTCCTTTAGTCTACTGTTGAAGAGTAAACTCATGTAAAATCATGTGTTGATGTGCGTGAATTAGTGTGTATTAGTGTGAGTGTATTAGTGTGTGCATTTTAGTAGGTGTATTAGTGTGAGTGTCTTAGTGTGCATGTATTAGTGTCAGTATATTAGTGTGTGTGTGTGTGTTTTAGTGTGAGCATATTAGTGTGTGTGTGTGTGTGTGTGTGTTAGTGTAAGTGTATTAGTGAGTGTATATTAGTGTGTGTATTAGCATGAGTGTATGTGTGTATATATTAGTGCGTGTATATTAGTGTGTGCGTATAAGTGTGAATGTATAAGTGAGTGTAAATTAGTGTGTGTGTATTAATGAATGCATATTAGTGTGAGTGTATAAGTGAGTGTATATTAGTGTGTGCATTAGTGAGTGTATATTAGTGTGTGTATTAGTGAGTGTATATTAGTGTGTGTGTGTATTAGTGAGAGTATATTAGTGTGTGTATTAGTGAGTGTATATTAGTGTGTGTGTATTAGTGAGAGTATATTAGTGTGTGCATTAGTGAGTGTATATTACAGTGTGTATTAGTGAGTGTATATTAGTGTGTGTGTGTGTGTATTAGTGAGTGTATATTAATGTGTGTGTGTATTAGTGTGTGTATTTGTGTGTGTATTAGCGTGTGTGTATTAGTGAGTGTATATTAGTGTGTCTATTAGTGTGTGTGTATTAGTGTGTATATTAGTGTGTGTGTGTATTAGCATGTTTGCCTGTGCTACTATTTGTATCAGGGGATGATGTAACCATAATGTTCCTCATCCAGCCAGCGTGAGAAGATCCTGTGCAGCTGCTCACTGCTATGTCAAACACAATCAGGTGTGTGTGTGTGTGTGTATGGCCGTGTGTGCACGTGTATGGCCGTGTGTGTGTGTATGTGTATGTATTTGTGCATGTGTGTGTTGTGTGTGTATGCATGTGTATGTCTGTGCGTTGTGTGCACATATGTATGCATGTGTTTGTTATGTGTGTGTGTGCATGTGTATGCCTGTGTGTGTATGTGTGCATGTGTCTGTGTGTGTTCTGTGTGTGCATATGTATGTGTGTGTGTTTATGTGTCAGCACACAGGCACTAATCCAGGCAGAGGTATTCATGACTCACATAACTTGAGGGAGGAAGAGAATACAGTACAACTGCTGCTCTCACAGGAACATTAAAGTCTTCATTCACATCCTGTGGCCACAGCATGTCCCTGGAACCAGAGGTTGACTTAAACATGCATTTAATTTTTTTAGCTCTTGAATCTAAATCAGAATTTAGAGAATTCATGTGAAAAGTACAGCAGAAAGTCAAGGATCAGATGTCCTGGACATTATATCTGTGGAACATCCAGTACTTGGCAGCATTGTGGCATCTTAGCTGACAAGCCTGTTGACGATGATGTCATACTCATGCCAATCCCATTGGGTACTGGCTGGCATGTAAATACAATGGTGTGGAAAGATCAACATAAGTGCAACATCATGATTCTCAGTGCAACATGCAGAGAAGGGGTCCATTCACAGGTACTGTGGTATAAACCAGATGTCTGTGGAAAGCTACGTAGACTACCTCAACAACTGAGAAACAGCTGTCATGGTCAGGGCAGCACATGACTCCAGAGAGATCAGGGAAAGAGCTCAGTGATCCATGATGTGATGAACTACTTTCTATTTGCACTGCCTGTATGTCGCTTTGAATAAGACCATCTGTTAAGCTCTTCTATGTCCCCTTCTTGTCTCTCCTTCCTCTCTCCTCTTCCTCCCTCTCTTCTCTCCTCTTCTCTCTCCTCTTCCTCCCTTTCTCCTCTCCTCTTCTCTCTCCTCTTCCTCCCTCTCTCCTCTCCTCTTCCTCCCTCTTTCCACTTGCTCTTTTCCCTCTCTCCTCTCTTCCCTCCCTCCTCTTCCTCCCTCTCTCTACCCTCTCATCCTTCCCATCTCCTCCTTGTCTCCTCTCTCCTCCTCCCTGTCTCCCTCCCTCCAGCTCCTGGCCAGCTCTATTCCAGACCGGGTAGTAGCACCAGTGCTGCTTTAAAAGATGCCTGTAGTTAACATGGCATGAAATAAAGTCTACCTGACACACACAACATCCAGCTATCCCTGTACACACAGGAACCTGCACACACACATCATATCAAGCTATCCCTGCACACACGGGCACAGGAAGCCAAACACGCACAGCAACTCCAGCTACTCCTGCAGATGTGACATCAGACGCCAGCATGACCCACAACAACACTCACATGCATGTGCACACGCACATGCACACACACACGTATACACATACACACACAACAACACACTCAGATGCATGTGCACACGCACACACACACACACACAACAACACACTCGCATGCATGTGCACACACGCACGCGCACACACACGCACACACACAAAACATCTCGCCATCTCTCCCTGCAGTTGTGATCAGCATGACTCATGACTGCACATCTGGCCTTGGGAGAATGACAGACACCAACCCCTAGAACCATCCATACACACACACACAACATCTACACACACCATCTTTCTACATACACTATCTATACACACACCATCTACACATACACACACACCATCTACACACATACACCATCTACACACGCATGCCTTCTACATACACACACACACCATCTACACACACCATCTTTCTACATACACCGTCTATACACACACCATCTACACACAAACACACCATCTACACACACTATCTACACACACATACCCTTCTACATACACACACACCATCTACGCACACCATCTTTCTACATACATCATCCATACACACACTATCTACACACACACACCATCTACACACACACAAACACCATCTACACACGCATACCTTCGACACACACACCATCTTTCTACATACCGCATCTATACACACACCATCTGAACACACACACACCATCTACACACACCATCTACACACACTATATAAACACATACATACAAACACCACCTCCCTTTAATCCATCTACACCCACACACTTACTCACACACACCAGCACTATCCCTCACAAACTGTCACACACACACACACACACCTTTACTCCCAACCAGACACACACCTAGTCTCCATAGCATGCAAGATCTCTGGTGAATCACAAGCCAACCCCAACATCTCCACATGAACATACAGTTTAACACTGAGGAGACCAGAAGACTGATAGACTTATCCTGCCTCGCCTGTCCTCACCACACTGGGTTTCTTACTGCCACAGCCAGTGTTTATCAATGGAAACTAATTTAAAAAGCAAGTCATTGGAGATGAAGACCTGCATAGGTCAAGCCGTCCCAGGTGTGGTCTCCTCCCAGTCAGAGAGACACCTGCCTGCGGTTAATGAGCCCGGTAGGAGCGCCTCATTATCCTCACAAACAACCATGACGACATCCGCAGCCAGTACGAGCTGATTGCTCTTTAATTCAACCACGATCCAGCTCGAGATAATGGCGTCGTCAAGAACTGAGTAGAAGCTACAACTTCAGTTTGTTTGATTTTATTGTTTATGTATTTTGCTAGCTACTCATGTTTTTGTTGTCTGATTCGTGCGGGTTTGACTAAGGGTGCGAGTATGACTAAGGTGTTCATGTGATCTGGACGCAGATGGAGTTTGGCGTCTTACCTTCACTGCAGTGCTTGCCTTGGAATCCCGTGTGAGTGCAGTCGCAGGTCAGTTCGTCGTTGACCACACTGCAGACCCCTCCATTTAAACACGCGCTGGCTTCTCCACAAAGCTCGTTATGAATCCCCGCGCTATTTAGCATCACTGCCTCCGTGTTGTTTACCTTGATGTCCGTTATCCACCCGGTAAAAGGTACCTGGTCCTTCACCGAGGCCGAGGTTAATCGTAAAGCCACAGACCGTAATTCCGGTGGTATTCCCCCTACAAACAAGTGGCTGAAGACGACCATATCCCTTCTTTTCGACTTCACTTCCACCCATTTCACCTCCTTGTCCACTATAAGGGTCGTGTTCTTGAAATGCCTCCTGATTGTCACCGCGTGCCACTGGCTGTCGTTGATTGCGGTGTCGGTAAGGACTGTGGCAGGTTCTGCGCAAAATATCGAAAACCTGAGACTAAGTTTACCGTTGTGTATTAGAAGTTCTAGAAAGTCACAAAATCCCTCGTCATCGAAGTAAACTAAAAGTCCGCGAGAACTCTTGGTTTTCATGTTGAAACTCATCTCGCTCTCGCAGCATGCGTTCCACATCGGGAACCGGGCCCATTGGCCCTCGGCCCCTCTGAACTCCAGGCTCGTGCTCAAATCCACCGTGCACACCACGAGCAAGCCTACCCATAGTAGATGGGCTCCGTGTCTCATTGCCAAAACCATGTTGTGAACAACCTCTATCAAGAAAAATACCACTAAACCTGTCTTGAGCCAGACGCTTCACTGCAGGAGTACGCGAGGGGCCGCGCTGTTGTAGACTGACTGCCCGTCGAGGTAGGAAAGAGAGAGCTGGCTCATAGCAGGTCTGGGCTTTTATAACAAGTTTGCATAACGGCACAATAGGCCTTCACTACTTTCCAGGGGAAAACAGCATCGCTGCATAGCCTGCTGTCCCGGTTCTGCAATCCTGGAGCAAATTAAATTGAGTGAGGCTCCTCCCGTATACAATTTATCTCCACACAATCCATGTAACAAGAAAAAAACAATGATGGTGATTTTAGACATCCATCTCCATTATGTTCAATTTCCTGTCAGTGCCGTTATCCTCGGTCTGCGCATGCCAAGACAGAGTGCTGGGTCTGGCCGGTGTGACGGGAGCGGTAATCAGCACATCCGTGCCAGCGGGGAGCTGCGAGCTGCTCACCTGACTGGCTCCGAGACTGGGCGAAAACATCCACAAACTGAACCAAAATGATCGACAAACCCAGCAGTAATATTTTCACCTCCCAATCCAAAATCTCACTGCACAGGTGTAATGGTCCTCTGATCTGTAAAATAAGCATATATTTGATGAGCAATTAAATTGCATGCAGTTGACCAGGTCCCTCTAATCGAATGATAAGGACCCATCTTAAGTGAGTCTTAAGAGGCACGCACCCAGAGTGTCAAAAGGTTGACATGGTTTACACACCTAAACCATCTAATTCTAATTTTAATATCAAACTGTATCACATTAACACACTGGTGACTGGGTCTGTGAGACTCTTTCTAGCATAGATTTAATCATATCAGCTGCTTCGGGGTAGGTGAGCCAGGGCTGAGCTCGGCAGTTACAGTAGGCTTGTTATCCTGATTATTCATGTCTGTTTTCACAAAGAACGATGGGTTACAAACTTTTTTTAATCTAAAAATAAAACACTAGCCTGTAATGATCAGATACAACCGAACATAATGATTTATGAGGAACGTTTTTAATAAAGAGGCCATTGCGCTTTTAAAATGATCACTTTCTATCTCCATCCCCACACACCGAAGTACCCTGACCTATCGTACTGCTCGGTTTTCCCTGAGCACAGTCGCTGTTGTTTTTCTGACGTTGTAAAAGCAACTCTCTCGTTTAATTCAGAGACCTGACAACCTACCACACCTGCTCATTTTATAAACCAGAAGGTTTCAGAGCCGATATATGAACTCCGATATTCGGAATTTTAGACATGATTCTGGAACAGAGAAATATTGGATCCTTGTCATCGGGGTGCTTTCATTTGAAATAGGGTTACACCGAACTATCTTCCAGGAGAATCCAGTAATTACTGTTAAGATTAACAAACAAAACACAACCTCTTACCATCTCTTCAGGAACAGGAGTTAGAGAGAATTCATACTAATCTACTTGCCAGAGGCACGCAGAGGTAAATAGCAAAGCCTGCTTAAACATCTTTAAAGTAAATTTCCAGCAAATAGAGTCTTGAACATCTTTCATTATCGACATGGTTAGCGGACTGAGGTTTGCGTAATTCACGCCAAAGTATCTCTGCATAAAAGGACAATCCTAATTGTGTTGTGGATGTCATTTGTCTGTACAGATTCACTCCCTTTGTAAATAGTGAGATGATGTTTATGGTTGAAGCAAACCTTTTGACGTGCATTTAGTCTCCCGTTATGTCCAGGTTGATTAAGAAAACGATTACAATCAGTAACCAAGATTAAAAACTAGCCTACTGAATATATTTGTCATGTGTGAAACCTGAAGTCATATTTAGACCCAGCTCGTGACGTTCCATTGATAAGGAAGAGTACATGTTGTCCGCCGACGCTGTAGCCCCGTTCCTACCGTCTATCTCGCAGACCTTCCATTAGAACCTCACCTCGGTATCCCGGTGATCCGGTGATGCCTACCGGAGAGGGAGAGACGGCTCCCGCTCTCCCCATCGAAACAACACATTTCCTATAGGCTAGCTGTAAACTGAGATGTAAAGATATTTTACCTTAAATATTCTGTCGGCAGCACTTTGATCCACTGAAAATATGTGCATCTGACAATGTGGTAAAGCGGGAGAAAATCCGTTCTTTTCGCAGGAGGACAGGTGGAGTGACTCCCCGCTGCGCTTCAACCCGCGACTGGAGAAGGCAGAGACATGGGGTCACGTGCCTCCGTGTGCCGTCTACGGGAGTGGGGAAGGGAGGGGCGGTGCGCTGCGGTACCTCGGACAGCAACGCGGTTTGTTACATATTCAAACATATTATGCACCCGCGGCATACCAATGAGACGGCACATTCCATTACGGAACATCACAACTTATGTAGATTGATGAATACTCTACGGTGCACGTGCGGGCTGTTCACTGGGGATGTGGGATGGATGCCGGTCTCTGTAGGTAACAGCAATCGGAGAGAATGACAGACACCGGTGCAGTTTAGAATCACAGAAGGAGGGGTGGGGCAGGGCAGGCTGGGGGCTTCTCACATGCTCGTTTTCACCATGAACGCCATCCCTAGTTCAAGCTGTTGAATGTGTTTGCTTTTAGTGGATGCCTTGATGCAAAAACACAGACCTGTCAGGCTAAAAACCAAGCCCATTTAACTAACTTCTTCATGCAGGGACCGTCTCCATATAATGTCACCATCCACGGAAAAAAACTCAAGGCTTACTGGTTGTATATTATATGCTGACCATGCACCCCTCTCCCTCCCACCCCCATCAGGACGAAAAATGAAAGCCAGACTGATCTCCCCCGGCTCACACCTCATCCTCGGAAAGCCCCTGATTGTTGTCTCTCCTCATTCCCATCCAATCAATCTCTTCGTTGGGCCAGGGCTGGGGAGCCCAGTATGTTTGATGTGACCAATGACCCTGCAACTCACGATATGATCACAGCCAGCAGATGGCATGGCTGTCAGAGGAGACTGAAGACTACAAACCTAAACCTTTCTTTGAGGGAAGGGGAGAGGGGGTGAGAGGAGAGAGGAAGAGTGGGGAGGGGAAAGGAGGGTAGAGGAAAGGGGAAAGGAGGCGAGGGGAGGGAAGGGGAGAGGAGAAGGGAAGAAGGGGGGAGGGAAGTGGAGGATGGGAGTGGAGTGAACAGGAGAAGAGCAGGGAGGAGGGGAGAGAGAGACGGTGCTCAGAAGATTAATGTCCTGAAGATGCCCTCCAAGGTTCCGTTTTGGAGAGGAAAGAGGGCTTCTTCTCAATTCAATTCAATTTATTTTTGTAACGCCTAAAATCACAACAACAGTTGCCTCGAAGGGCGACAAGGATTCCATCATTGGTCAATAAACAGAAAACCACGTTATAAAAATGTACATATGATTTTAGCAAATGGACGACTGTCCCGGAACATCCCCTGTCCTTAGACCCTCCTTCTCGGCAAGGAAAAACTACCAAAAAAACCTGTGGGAAAAAGTAGAAACCTCGGGGAGAACCACAGTGAAGGAGAGATCCTGCTCCCACGGACGAACAGGCTGTAGATGGTCCAGGACTGGCGTGCATCCATATGCAGATGGACTGTAAAGAAAGAACCCCTCAGGCGGAAGGAGGTGTTCATCTAGATCATCTAGTGCGAGGGGAGTTCGGCTATTCAGCGAAGTGGGTCTGAGGAAAGCAGTTCGTCTGTTGTACGAAGCACCTACGACAGTTGAGGAGCACCCGGGTCAACAGATCAGGTCGCGAGGCGGGGCGAGGCATCTAGGGTGAAGTCATCGCCAGGGCAGCATCCAGGACAGAGTCCACCTCGGAGGGATCGAGGTGGACATGTGAAGACCTTCCTCTCTGTCTCACGGGAACCCTGGTGTTGGAGAGGTTCTACATCTGAAGACCCTCCTCTCTGTCCCTGTGTGTGCGCGTGCGTATGTGGTAGCTGTCCATGTTGATGGAGGCAGTGGTAACAGGATAGCTTCCATACAGGACAACACCCAGACAGGACAGCAACAGAGAGGACAGCTGAATATGTCCATCCATTGTGTGTTTCTGCAGCTTCAGAGCATTTACCTGCTGATCAAGAAACATACTTTCTTACAGCTTAGTTTTTGGCTCTGATGCACATCTGATCCCTGATTGTATGCTGTGTCTACATGCACCATCTTTACATTGTTTTGGTTCTGTGTCTTTTAAAATGAATACAAAGTTAAATGATGACTGTCCAGTCAGGTGCACATGCAAGGGCTGACTGGGTGCTGTCCTGTTAGTGTACTGTCCTGTCTGATGCTGTCCCGTATGGTGCTGTCCTGTCTGGGTGTTTTCCTGTATGGGAGCTATCCTGTCTGGGTGTTGTCCTGTACGGGAGCTGAACTGTCTGGTGCTGTCCTGTCTGGGTGTTGTCCTGTACGGGAGCTGACCTGTCTGGTGCTGTCCTGTCTGGTGATATCCTGACTGGAGCTGTCCTGTCAGGGTGCTGTCCTGTCAGGGTGCTGTCTTGTCTGGTGCTGTCCTGTCTGGGTGTTGTCCTGTACGGGAGCTGACCTGTCTGGTGCTGTCCTGTCTGGGTGTTTTCCTGTACGGGAGCTATCCTGTCTGGGTGTTGTCCTGTCTGGGTGTTGTCCTGTACGGGAGCTGACCTGTCTGGTGCTGTCCTGGCTGGAGCTGTCCTGTCTGGTGATATCCTGACTGGAGCTGTCCTGTCAGGGTGCTGTCCTGTCAGGGTGCTGTCTTGTCTGGTGCTGTCCTGACTGGTGCTGTCCTGACTGGTGCTGTCCTGTATGGAAGCTGTCCTGACTGGAGCTTTACTGTTTGGTGCTGTCCTGTCTGGTGCTGTCCTGTCTGGTGTTGTCCTGTCAGTGTGCTGTCTTGTCTGGTGCTATCCTGACTGGTGCTGTCCTGTATGGGAGCTGTCCTAACTGGAGCTGTACTGTTTGGTACTGTCCTGTCTGGTGCTGTCCTGTCTGGTGTTGTCCTGACTGGAGCTGTCCTGTCTGGTGCTGCCCTGTCTGGTGCTGTCTTGCCTGGTGCTGTCCTGCCTGGTGCTGTCCTGTCTGGTGCTGTCCTGTCAGGGTGCTGTCCTGTCAGTGTTCTGTCCTGTCTAGGTGTTGTCCTTTACGGGAGCTGTCCTCTCTGTTGCTGTCCTGTCTGGGTGTTGTCCTGTATGGAAGCTATCCTGTTACCACTGCCTCCATCAACACGGACAGCTACCACATACGCACGCACACACACAGGGACAGAGAGGAGGGTCTTCAGATGTAGAACCTCTCCAACACCAGGGTTCCTGTGAGACAGAGAGGAAGGTCTTCACATGTAGAACTGTGCCACAGCAGAGTTCCTGTGAGACAGACAGGAGGGTCTTCACATGTAGAACTGTGCCACAGCAGAGTTCCTGTCAGACAGAGAGGAGGGGCTCACATGGTAGACTGTGAACGAGCAGGGTTCCTGTGAACAGACAGGGAGGTCTTCACATGTAAACGTGCGCAGCAGAGTGTCGGAGAGGAGCAGACAGGGAGGCTGTCACATGTGAAAGATGTGCCACAGCAGAGTTCCGTGAGAGACGGGATCGGAGGTCCACGAGCAGAAGCTGTGACACGAGGCAGGGTTCACGGTAGACAGAGAGGACGGGTTTCAGATTGTAACTGTGAAGCAGCAGGGTTCTGGTGAGTACGAGAGGAGGAGGTCCTAAAATGTAGACGGGACGCAGCAGGGTTCCGTGATACAGACAGCGAGGTCTTCACATGGTAGAACTGTTGCCACAGCTAGAGTCCGTGAGGAGCAGACAGTAGGGCTCAATTTATAACTGTGCCACAACAGAGTTCCTGTGAGACAGACAGGAGGGTCTTCACATGTAGAACTGTGACACAGCAGGGTTCCTGTGAGACAGACAGGAGGGTCTTCACATGTAGAACTGTGACACAGCAGGGTTCCTGTGAGACAGACAGGAGGGTCTTCACATGTAGAACTGTGCCACAGCAGGGTTCCTGTGAGACAGACAGGAGGGTCTTCACATGTAGAACTGTGCCACAGCAGGGTTCCTGTGAGACAGACAGGAGGGTCTTCACATGTAGAACTGTGCCACAGCAGGGTTCCTGTGAGACAGACAGGAGGGTCTTCACATGTAGAACTGTGACACAGCAGGGTTCCTGTGAGACAGACAGGAGGGTCCTAACATGTAGAACTGTGACACAGCAGGGTTCCTGTGAGACAGACAGGAGGGTCTTCACATGTAGAACTGTGACACAGCAGGGTTCCTGTCAGACAGAGAGGAGGGTCTTCACATGTAGAACTGTGACACAGCAGGGTTCCTGTGAGACAGACAGGAGGGTCTTCACATGTAGAACTGTGACACAGCAGGGTTCCTGTCAGACAGACAGGAGGGTCTTCACATGTAGAACTGTGACACAGCAGGGTTCCTGTCAGACAGACAGGAGGGTCTTCACATGTAGAACTGTGACACAGCAGGGTTCCTGTCAGACAGAGAGGAGGGTCTTCACATGTAGAACTGTGACACAGCAGGGTTCCTGTGAGACAGACAGGAGGGTCTTAACATGTAATCGTGAAACAGCAGGGTGCGGTCAAAACAGGAGGTCTTCACATTAAGTAACTGTGACGACAGGCAGGGTCCTGTCAGACAGCAGGCGCCTTCGGCGGGGTGGTGGGTGGGGGGGGCGGCGGGAGGGTGTTCAATGTAGAACGTTGCACAGAGCAACACTCTGAGACTGGTTTATCAGGTGAGTCAGTAGGTTCTCTGGAGATTCCGACATCTACATAATAGCTCAATGGGGGGGGGTGCATGGAAGATACGTTAACAAGCAGAGCAATCCCATTAAAACCTGCATCTCCAGCCCCCTCACCAAACAGGCTGGAACAAATTGCTTTAGAGCTCATTGACACGGAGGCCAGGCTTGGATATATTGACTGTATTGATCTGCCACCCAGGAGCTCTACACTGGTGTCAGTAGACTGTTCGCTTCAGCCAGAACACAAATAACGCTCCTTCAATACCTAGAAAGCAGACTAGGAAATAGTGATTGGTTTGGTCACTAAGCAGTCTGGTTCTAAACTGTTTATCAGACTAAAATATTGTCAGTCTAGTTGTTATACTGTTTTTGTGTCGACCATTTATATCATATTCATGTATAAGGATACTTTAATGAAAAGGGACACACAAATGGTGGATGAATAGCAATAAAAACATCTCGGCCACTGGCCATGGTGAACAATAAAAACATCTGACCTCCTATACTGCTTACAAGTACAATGTAACAAAGTCTGAAGTGCAAGATATCAGTCTAATCTGTCTGGTTATTATATATCATCATAGATATAGTGGGGCTATAGTCCAGCTAGCTAGCTAGCTGGAGTAGATGATAGCAAGAGCAGCATCAGGAGCTAGCAGAAGCAGCAGCTACTAGGAGCAGTAGCTCACAGCAACAAACAGAATCAGCAGCTAATAGCGGTAGTAGCTAACGGGAGCAGTAACTAACAGCAGCAACAGCTAGCTGTAGCAGCAGCTAACAGGAGCAGTAGCTAACAGGAGGGGCAGCTAGCAGTAGCTAACGGGAGGGGCAGCTAGCAGTAGTAGCAGCTAACAGGAGGCTGTCCCCTCTTAGTCTGCTAGCAGTAGCAGACTAAGAGGAGCAGTAGCTAATGGGAGTAGTAGCGGAAGCATCAACTGCATGATACTTCTGTGTTTGTTGAATGTGGCTCTGCACATATAAGTATCTGAAGCCCCTTATTCTGCCCCAGGCTGTCTCTTCTGATGCCTGCTCCCCCACCAACACCAAACACAAACACGTCCCTCCCTCTAGGTCACGTGAAAGCCTCCCACGGCAAGGCGAAGCCCCACAACACAAGAGCTGCAGGGAGGCATCTTCTGAGAGGACAGGGTCAGAGGATCATGGCTGGCCATCTCAAAGAATACAATACGCTCCCTCTCAGAAAAATGAAACATTGATTTTCCTCTCTCACGTCCTCTCTCAAAAGTCCTCTCCCCCCCACTATTTTTCTATTTCTCTCTCTCTCGCCCTCTCGCCGTCTCTTTACCTTGCTGTCTCCCTCTCTCTCCCTCTCTCTCTACCTAGTTCTGTCTCTGTCTCTCTCTCTGCCTCTCGCCATCTCTCTACTTTGCTGTCTCCCTCTCTCTCCATCTCTCTCCCCATCTGCAGTATTCATGAGCGGTCGGATCAGATGAGCTTAGGGACCTTCACCACTATGTGTAAATAAACATTCAAGCAACCGTCTATGTGTGTGCCTGCCTGCATAGGTGCATGTGTGGGTGTTTGCGTGGATGAAACAGAAAGAGGTGAGTATGTGTCTGTGTTTGAGACAAAGGTATAGGTAGCGCCAGTGTGTGTGTGTTTGAGACAGAGGAAAAGGTAGAGAGTGTGTGTGTGAGAGACAGAGGGAAAGGTAGAGATTGTGTGTGTGTGTGTGAGAGAGACAGAGGGAAAGGTAGAGACTGTGTGTGTGAGACAGATAAAGGTGTGTGTGTAATCGCTCTTCATTTCTGATTAATAATTTATTCGGACCAGAATCCTAGGTAAATCCAAGCTTGACGTCAACGTACAGGAAGTGGACATACCCAGGGGAGACATGGTTCCCTTTGCTGCTTCTGTGATCTGAAGGAGAGGAGCAGGAGAGGAGCAGGTAGAGGAGCAAGTAGAACAGCAGGAGAGGAGCAGGTAGAGGAGCAGGAGAGGAACAGGTAGAGGAGCAGGTAGAGGAGCAGATAGAGGAGCGGGAGAGGAGCAGGAGAGAAGCAGGAGAGGAGCAGGAGAGAAGCAGGAGAGGAGCAGGAGAGAAGCAGGAGAGGAGCATTACATGAGGTGGCACTTTTCTTTGCCCAGCATGGTATCAGGGAGGGTCTGCAGGGGGGAGCTGCACTTCTGCAGAGAGGGTCTGTGGATCTGCAGGGAGGGTCTGCGGGTCTGCAGAGAAAGTCTGTGGGTCTGCAGGGAGGGGCTGCAGAGAGGGGCTGGAGGTCTGCAGGTAGGGTCTGCAGAGAGGGGCTAGAGGTCTGCAGGGAGGATCTGCAGAGAGGGGCTGTGGGTCTGCAGAGAGGGGCTGGAGGTCTGCAGGGAGGGTCTGCAGAGAGGGGCTGGAGGTTTGCAGGGAGGGTCTACAGAGAGGGGTTGGAGGTCTGCAGGGAGGGTCTGCAGAGTGGGTCTGCAGGGTGGATCTGCAGGTCTGCAGGGTGGATCTGCAGGGAGGGTCTGTGTGATGGCAGTGGATACTCAGAGGCAGCTTACCTGTTCCCTGTACCTGCAACTTCTTAGATACTTCTAAATGCGCGATTCAGGTTACAATGAAGGTAAAGTTACAACAGACACTTATGGCTCCCAAATCGAGGACCGTCTGGCTTCCAAAAGGCAGCTGGCCAGACTGACTGGAACATGATTGGGCAGAAACTGGAGTGGGCACGGAGATCCTGGCCAATCATGGACAGACACCTGTGGAGAGTAATAGGGAATAGAACAAGAGGGAGGGGCAAACACAACAAGGGAGACTACACATATCGCAAGGCCCTAGGTCATAACAATTACTCATTTGAGAACATGCTAATGGGAAATAATGAGATTTGATTGTTGACATGACATACTTCCAGCTTGGCTGCTTGCTTTCACATGTAGATTGATCATCCCTGAGAGAAAGAGAGAGAGAGAGAGAGAGAGAGAGAGAGAGAGAGAGAGATGGGGGGAGGGGAGGGGGACAGAAAAGAGAAAATGAGATGCTGCATCTCACTCTAAGTCATTATGTATTCATAAGTATGGCTGTACATGTGTGTGTGTGTACAGTTCAGGAATAGCAGAGAGCCAGTAGGTTGTCTGACAGTCTGATTAATGACCAACCAGCTCCACTGTTCTCCTCTCATAGATCTGCTGTCCTTCACTTCATTAAACAGTTTGATCCATAACTACTGGGATCCTGCATGCTGGAGACACGCGCGCGCACACACAAACTCACAAACTCACACAGACACACAAAAACTTACTCACTCATACACACAGAGTGAGTTAGGAGGATGAGGATAATGGGGAGGGTGAAGATGATGAGCAGGGTGAGGGAGGTGAGGAGGGTGAGGATGATTAGAAGGGTGAGGGGGTGAGGGGGATGAGGACAATGATAAGGAGGGTGATCAGGAGGGTGAGGGTGATGAGGAGGGTGAGGATGAGGAGGGTGAGGATGATGTGGAGGGTGAGGATGAGGAGGGTGAAGATGATGAGGAGGGTGAGAAGGGTGAGGATGAGGAATGTGAGGGGGGTGGGGGTGGTGATGGAGGTGAGGATGATGAGGAGGGTGAGGAGGGTGAGGATGAGGAGGGTGAGGGGAATGACGAGGGTGAGGATAATGTGGAGGGTGAGGATGATTAGGGTGATGAGCATGGTGAGGGGGCTGAGGGTGGTGAGGGAGGTGAGGATGATGAGGAGGGTGAGGATGAGGAGGGTGAGGGGGATGAGGAGGTTGAGGGTGAGGATGATGAGGAGGGTGAGGATGATGAGGAGGGTGAGGATGATGAGGAGAGTGAGGAGGTTGAGGATGAGGATGATGAGAAGGGTAAGGATGATGAGGAGAGTGAGAAGGCTGAGGGACGTGAGGAGGGTGAGGGAAGTGAGGAGGGTGAGGATGATGAGGAGGGTGAGGATGGTGAGGGGTTAAGATGGTGAGGAGGTGAGGATGATGAGGAGGGTGAGGATGGTGAGGAGGGTGAGGATGAGGATGATGTGGGGGGTGAGGAGGCTGAGGGAGGTGAGGAGGGTGAACTGTGGTGAGGAGGGTTAAGATGGTGAGGAAGGTGAGGATGATGAGGAGGGTGAAGGGGGTGAGAATGGTGAGGGGGCTGAGGGAGGCGAGGAGGCTGAGGAGGATGAGGGAGGTGAGGAGGGTGAGGAGGCTGAGGAGGGTGAGGGAGGTGAGGAGGGTGAGGGAGGTGAGGAGGGCGAGGAGACTGAGGAGGGTGAAAGGGGTGAGGAGGGTGAGGGAGGTGAGGAGGCTGAGGAGGGTGAGGGAAGTGAGGAGGGTGAGGACGAGGATGATGAGGAGGGTGAGGATGGTGAGGGGGTTAAGATGGTGAGGAGGGTGAGGATGATGAGGAGGGTGTAGGGGGTGAGAATGGTGAGGGGGCTGAGAGAGGTGAGGAGGGTAAGGAGGTTGAGGAGGGTGAGGGAGGTGAGGAGGGTGAGGGAGGTGAGGAGTCTGAGGAGGGTGAGGGAGGTGAGGGAGGTGAGGGAGGCAAGGAGGGTGAGGAGGGTGAGGGAGGTGAGGAGGCTGAGGAGGGTGAGGGGGCCACAGTATGGTTTAAACCCTCCCATCTGTCTCAGTCCTAAACTGGCCATTTTAGAACTAGGCCCCTCCTGACTTCCGCAGGAAATTACTTTTCTCATTTCTGGACCTGACAAAGACAGGATTTCAAGTGAACTTCATCATCTCTCCTTGTCACACACATTAAGACCCATTTTGTGTCCAGGAGGCTTTATGCGTCTGCAGGAGAGACATGCTGTATGTGTGTGAGTGGGAGAGAGACTGAGAGGGACTTGTGGGGTATTGAGGAAAGAGAAACTGGGGTGCCCCTGCAAGACACAGCAGTAACAGGAAGTATTGATACATCATGTTTTTCATAATAAAATGTGTGGTTCACACAGCTGTTGGAGTTGAATGCTTCTGACTAAGACAAACATACACACGTATGTAGACACACACCCATATACACACACACATACACACACACATACACACACACACACACATACACAGCTATAGGCACACATACCTCACAAGGTAAAATACATTTGCATGAGTGGAAATACTATGCTTAATATTAACACTTCCACTCAAATGATTTACATTGCTTTTTAAAGGCAGGAGAGGTACGGTTTGTAAAGCGTAAAGCAAAACATTTTGGTTTGAGTTCAAACCAAAATATTCCAACCAATCCTTGTGGAGGGGAGGAGTCCAGTCAGACTCTGAATGCCATCCAATCATTAGTGCCAGTCTGACCTTAATGATTGGTTGGATTTTTTACAGTTCACAGATATTATATTGATACTCAGTAACACCATCACATCTGTTCCCTTAGTAACACCATCATAGCTGTCCCCTGTGTAACACCATCATAGCTGTCTGCTGTGTAACATCATCACAGCTGTTCCGTCAGTAACACCATCACTGCTGTCTGCTGTGTAACATCATCACAGCTGTCCCCTGTGTAGCACCATCACATCTGTCCCCTTAGTAACACCATCATAGCTGTCCCCTGTGTAATACCATCACAACTGTACCCTCAATAACACATCACAGCTGTCCCCTCAGTAACATCATCACAACTGTCCCCTGTGTAGCATCATCACAGCTGTCCCCTGTGTAACACCATCACAGCTGTCCCCTGTGTAACACCATCACAGCTGTCCCCTGTGTAACACCATCATAGCTGTCTGCTGTGTAACACCATCACAGCTGTCCCCTCAGTAACACCATCACAGCTGTCCCCTTTGTACACCATCACAGTTCTCCTCTCAGTAACACCCTCCCAGCTGTCCCCTGTGTAACATCATCACAGCTGCAACACTGAAGAGCTATTGGATGGTGTGGGTGGATCCTGTTCATACGTAGGAGTGAGTATTTCATGCTGGCAAACCCTGACACAGAGTCAGAGTGGAAGACAAGACAGTGAGTAAAACTCAAACCTGAGAGTTTAGTATGAGTTCCCCAGGGTGTAACTCCATTGCTCACCCTGGTACTGATAGCTCAGATGAGCCTTTATTTCCAGGCAGTTGAGTCTCCTATGATGTTCAGATCAGGCCGCGATGAGATAGTGTCCGTGTGTATGTGTGTGTCTGCCTGGCAAGATAAATATTACACAGTTCACTGCTCAAAACCAGAGCTTGTTGGACACACCAGCAGTTTGGGGGAGCATGTGTGTGTGTGTGTGTGTGTGTGTGTGTGTGTGTGTGTGTGTGTGTGCGTGTGTGCGTGTGGACTCATGAATATTCTTGCCTGTAGCATGGACTTTATTAACACAACCTTTTTGATAAAGTCGAGACATACTTCACAATATCCCACATAGACACAACTCAAGTCGTTCTATAGACCACACTTCTGTTTATTACATTAACAACAATTATATATACCTCAGGCCGTGGTTTAAACAGCCAAGGCAAAGGTCATATCTTGGCATGCTCAGCTGAATGGGTCAGACTGAAGTGGCTCCAGTGGTTCAGGCAGGACATTATTAGGAGGCTGTGAGATGGCCGCCACCTCGCCTCCACTCACTCGAGCGGTTGGCTTTTATTTCTTTGTGTTTTCATAAGATTTTGACTAGATACCGTTAGGGAACCAAAGGAGGTGAAAAGAGAGAGAGGAAAAAAGACAGGAGAGAGAGTAGGAGTAGAGATGGAGAGAGACAGGGGAGAGAGTAGGAGGAGAGATGGAGAGAGATAGGGGAGAGAGTAAGAGGAGAGAGTAGGAGGTGATATGGAGAGAGACAGAGATGAAGTGAAGCAAGAGAGGGGAGTGAGGACAAGAGAGTAGCGAGGAGAAAGGCGGAGTGAGAGTGGAGAGACAGCAAGAGAGAGTGTGGGAGAGAGTAGGAGAGAGGACTGATGGCAAGAGAGAATTGAGGAGGGAGTAGGGGAGAGCGCTGGCGGGAAGAGAGGAGGAGAGAAAGAGAAACTGGATGAGTACTGCTTTGCTAGCGACAGGGTACAAGTGGTGGTAATGTGGAACGTGAGGTTGAATGAGTCTGTTGTGTGGTTACATGAACCTGTGGTTATTGTTTATGTAAACCTGTGGTTGTGTGGTTGTATGGCTGTGTGGTTGTGAGGTTATATGTACATGTGGTTTGTGTGGTTGTGTGACTATTTTTGATGGCGTGCTTATGTTCACTGTGAGGTTCTATGGAACATGAGGGCACAAATGCTGTCATTCTGTGGACTAATGAGACAAACAGACGGTGTTGCCAAAAAAGTAGGATTTAAAGCCATAGTGGGTCTTATCAACCCTTCTCTCTTTTGCCCAGGATTAACGCTGCAATGGCTTTTGCACGGGCCAGTAACCCAGTGCATTAGTTAAAAGACTCAACGAAAACACTCTCCCCTTTAGCAGTCAGGACAGCAGCCTGATCTAATGACCAAGAATGACTGTGGTAGGGGTGTAAATATTTACTATGACTGCATTGGTGAAGAGAGGAGAGGCAGAGGGCAATTAGAGGACAGCTGATTGAGGAGAAGGGGAGGAGGAGGTCAGGGGAAGGAGGAGAAGGGAGAGAAGGGAGAGGGCAGGGGGAGGAGGAGGAGGAGAGGAGGGAGGGAGAGGTCAGGGGGAGGAGGAGAAAAGGGAGGGGACGCAGGACTGTGTAAAGACGTAAATATCGTTTCACTTCTGTGCTTTAAATAGACGAGTTATGTGAGGGAGTCCTTAGAGAGAGGGAGTCATGTGGAAGTATGAAGGTATCGAGTCAGAACATGGTGACCATCTCCAGTGTTGGAGTGGTGTTACAGAGAACACCAGAGCTAGTTGGGTTTAACCTGCAGCAGGGAAGAGAGGGGTGGCTGAGGGGAGGGGCTCACGGGAGAAGCAATCTAACAGCTGGGAGCGGATGGCTGGCTGGCCACGCCTGCCTGGTAGTGACAAGGAAACAAATCAGGTGCTCCCCTGCCAGTTCTCTCCTCCAGGTGGGAGGAATGCCCCAGGCCTCTCCTGCCCCAACAGCCAACCACAGAGTCAAGCTCCATTAACCTGACCAATGGGGGAGAGGTAGGATGGACTGGCACTTCTACACCGCCTCATTTCCTGTCTAGCAATGGAGGAGTCTGTCAAAGGTAATGAGCTGGGACGCCCAGAGACCAGCTCACCACACTCTTCACATACACACACACACACACACACACCAGATTCCTCACACACACACATCACACTCCTCACATACATCACACTCATCACACACCAGACTCCACAAACACTCTCCACACTCACCACATGCCTCCAACACACACTACACACTTCTCACACACACACACCACACTTCTCAAACACACCAGACTGTTGACACACACAACAAACACTCACCAGACTCCTCACACACAGAAACACACACACACCAGACTCCTCACACACACACACACACACACACACACACACACACACACACACGACTGACTCTTCTCTCACACACACACACCTACACTCACCATCTCCTCATAGATATACACAAACAAAGAGATCAGAGTGTCAGTGATTGTGCCCAGAGAGTGATGTTACAGTGATGTCACAGAGTGTATCGATGGCCAATAGTGAAGTGTGAAGTGACGTATTGTCAAGTATGGTGACCCATACTTGAAATTAATCCTCTGCATTTAGGGTTAGGGTCTGAATTTAACCCATCCAAGTGCACACAGCAGTGAGTAGTGGGCAACTGCATGCACACACAGTGAACATACACCCGGAGCAGTGGGCAGCTATTGCTCCAGTGCCTGGGAAGCAATTGGGGGTTTGGTGTCTTGCTCAAGGGCACCTCAGTCATGGTATTGAAGGCAGAGAGAGTGTTTGTTCACAAACCCCACCTTCAATTCCTGCCAGTGCAAGAATTGAACCAGCAACTCTCAGGTTACAATTCCGACTTCAGGCCACGACTTCCCCCACTGCTGAGGTGCGAGAATCGAACCAGCACCTTTCAGGTTACAAGTCCGACTCCCTAACCATCAGAACCCAATAGCTGAGGCCGACTGTCAGAAGAGGAGTGTCCTGACAGGTTGTTGTTCTCTGTACTGCAGGCTGAGGGAGAGGCATGTTGAACTGAACAGAAACAGACACCTGCATGGTTAGGTGGAGGGATACTTTCAACACAGTGTGATGCATAGTTAGGTGGAGGGATACGTTCAACACAGTGTGATGCATAGTTAGGTGGAGGGATACGTTCAACACAGGGTGATGCATGGTTGGGTGGGGGGATACGTTCAACACAGGGTGATGTATGGTTGGGTGGAGGGATACGTTCAACACAGGGTGATGCATAGTTGGGTGGAGGGATACATTCAACACAGGGTGATGCATGGTTGGGTGGAGGGATACGTTCAACACAGGGTGATGCATAGTTAGGTGGAGGGATACGTTCAACACAGGGTGATACATGGTTGGGTGGAGGGATATGTTCAACACAGGGTGATGCATAGTTAGGTGGAGGGATACGTTCAATACCATCACTGCAAAGAACATTGAGACTAAATCTGTTTTTCTGCTTCACTAATTGATTGCTCCAAGGCTGGCTGAGGTTCTATTGTTATGACAACAGGCTTGGCCTTGGTGAGCAGGCATCCCATAATAATCAAAGTTGAGAAACTTAGGAGTGGCCTTCTACAGGAAAGGTCACTGGCAGATACTGGAGAGAAGGAACCATTACTACTGTAGCCCTGCATGTGGACTCGTGTTGTTTCTTTCATTCAGCTCTAATGAACATGTTCGGCCTGGTTTCTCCTTCTCTAACTCCTCTGATTTCGCTCTCTCTCCGCATCTCTCTCTCTCTCTGGCTCCTCTCCCCTTGTCTATCTCACTCCCCCTCTCTTTCTAATCATTTGTACAAGAAAGCAAGATGCTGCAATTAGGGGTCTGCTGGAGGACATTTGAGGTATGTGTTACCAGGGGTGAGGGGATAGAGAGAGGCATGGAGGGAGAGATGGAGGGAGAAATGGATGGAGAGAGGGAGGAAGGAATGGAGGGAGATATGGAGTGAGAAATGGAGGGAGGGATGGAGGGAGAGATGAGGGATGGAGAGGAAGAGAGAGACTCCACTTTTTGGCCCTTTTGGTTATCCTACTAACTGGATTATTACCATAACCCTGACTGGATTCACTTCCCAGTGTCTCTGGGATACATGACTTCAACTAGGTTGAAAATATCCATGCAGCAACAACATTGTCACTATGGGGATATTAGGATTTCACAGGACTATTGTTGACGCATCACCCATGGCAACAGAATGGTTTGTGGATCACAATGGAGTTGAGGGAGTCTGTCCCGATACAAACCCACGATACAACCCCACACCCGTCACACAGATCCTCAACACATCCTCTCTGGAGGTTTACAGCTTAGACACGTAGGAGCAGAGGCAGTGTTGGGAGGGTGAGAAGCAGAGGCAGTGTTGGGAGGGTTAGGAGGGAGGAGCAGAGGCTGTGTTGGGAGGGTGAGGAGCAGAGGCTGTGTTGGGAGGGTGAGGAGCAGAGGGCAGTGTTGGGAGGGTGAGGAGGGTGGAACAGGGGGCAGTGTTGGGAGGGTGAGGAAGGAGGAGCAGAGGCTGTGTTGGGAGGGTGAGAAGCAGAGGCAGTGTTGGGAGGGTGAGGAGGGAGGAGCAGGGGGCAGTGATGGGAGGGTGAGGAAGGAGGAGCAGAGGGCGGCGTTGGGAGGGTGAGGAGGGAGGAGCAGAGGCTGTGTTGGGAGGGTGAGAAGCAGAGGCAGTGTTGGGAGGGTGAGGAGTGAGGAGCAGGGGGCAGTGATGGGAGGGTGAGGAAGGAGGAGCAGAGGGCGGCGTTGGGAGGGTGAGGAGGGAGGAGCAGGCAGAGGGCAGTAAAAATGGAAAATCATTCCTCACACAAACTTAAACACATACTCACACACACACACAAATGCAAACACACACTCTCTCTCACACACAAACAAACGCCCACTTGCATGGATATGTAGACACACTCCTCACACTAAGAGATATCCTCAATTCGCTAAATTACCCCTGTCAGTGTCTCTAATGTGGAGAACCTAATGCCAGTCCAAGGTTAAAGTGTGGAGTCAAGCATTGATCTGAGCTCTGTCATCGTAGAATTGAGTGTAGCAGGCCAATACAAACATCCTCACCACCCTGTGCGCTACCAACAAGGGGGGCATTCATGGGTGCACTTTATGTTCTTTTAACACGTCTCACGCACACATTATTACATATATACCACAACCATCAACACAAAGAGCATGCACGTAAACACTGAACACGTTGAAACAAAGACATCACACACACTAGACGTACCACACTACACATGTCCCACACCACACTACAAAGACCATACCTACAAAGACTGAACACACACAAATATTTGTTGAAGAGAGGGATCATGCGCCCAGCTCAAAGCTCTGACTGATAGCTCCAAAACGTTTTTAGAGCTGAGATTGCATCAGAAATAACACAGATATTACATCAAGTCAAGCTTTTGCTTCACACACCCACACACACTGTACACACATACAAGCACACGCAGACATAATGTAGACACACCGTGTTTACACACACAGAGGGGGAGTCACAGGGGAGAGATGGCCTGAATCCATTAGCCGACGCAAAGATCACATGACTTCTCAGACTGCACGCTGAATGGCAGATATGGGAGGAGTTCAGGGACTATGTCTGAGGCATCAAGAAGTTCTCTCTCCACCTCCTGCAACCTCTCCCCACCTCCTCCCACCTCACACCACCTCCCACCACCTCCACCCACCTCCCTCCACCTCCACCCCTCCACCTCTCCTCCCCTCCCCTCTTCTCTCCACATTCCTCCTCTCCCCACCTCACTCTCCCTACTCCCCCACACCTCACTCTCCCTACTCCCCCACACCTCCCTCTCCCCCCCCCCCCCCCCCGCCACAATCAAACCAGCCGGGGACTGTTTCTACTCATGTATTTTCAACAACTAAGTGCATCAAATCGATGCACATCTAGAATTCAGTCACCTCTTTACATTAACATACTCTTATTTTAGAGTCAGAATGAGTTCAGCTGATCACTAAACCCACTGTTCTCCTTCTGGAACCTGCTGCCAACCTGTCTCAGTCCAAACTGTCACACTGACTCCTTCATTTATTCTGTGTTTAAGTTGGCAAAGAGGGCTGATCTCTGAGCATCTGAAAACATTTTGTGTAAAAGGTTATCAGCAAATAGTATTTTAATTAATAAGTAGGTAGTCAATCACCCATGTATATTATTTGCCTAAAGGAACCTGTATGCATAAACCCAACCTGGAATAAGGAATAATAAGCTATTAACATCCTCACCTAAAATGTTCCTTTAGTTGGACTTATTTCCCTCTGTCTTTGTGCTGCCAGGCATTACTAAGGAAGTATACAGCGCTCAGAGACCATTGCTCGCTCTCCTGCCTACTGCCATGTCAGGCAGACATAAACTGAATCACAGATCACTACACAGGAAACTATAGATCGCTGTACAGGAAACCACAGATTGCAGCACTGGAAACTACAGATTACTGCACTGGAAACCACAGATGCTGCACAGGAAACTACAGACAGAACACTGCAGATTGCTGCACAGGAAACTACAGATCGCTACACAGGAAACAACAGATCACTACACAGGAAACTACAGATCACTACACAGGAAACAACAGATCACTACACAGGAAACTGCAGATCACTACACAGGAAACTACAGATCACTACACAGGAAACTACAGATCACTACACAGGAAACTACAGATCACTACACAGGAAACTACAGATCACTACACAGGAAACTGCAGATCACTACACAGGAAACTACAGATCACTACACAGGAAACAACAGATCACTACACAGGAAACTACAGATCACTACACAGGAAACAACAGATCACTACACAGGAAACTGCAGATCACTACACAGGAAACTATAGATCGCTGTACAGGAAACCACAGATTGCAGCACTGGAAACTACAGATTACTGCACTGGAAACCACAGATGCTGCACAGGAAACTACAGACAGAACACTGCAGATTGCTGCACAGGAAACTACAGACAGAACACTGCAGATTGCTGCACAGGAAACTACAGACAGAACACTGCAGATTGCTGCACAGGAAACTACAGACAGAACACTGCAGATTGCTGCACAGGAAACTACAGACAGAACACTGCAGATTGCTGCACAGGAAACTACAGACAGAACACTGCAGATTGCTGCACAGGAAACTACAGACAGAACACTGCAGATTGCTGCACAGGAAACTACAGACAGAACACTGCAGATTGCTGCACAGGAAACTACAGATCGCTACACAGGAAACAACAGATCACTACACAGGAAACTACAGATCACTACACAGGAAACTACAGATCACTACACAGGAAACAACAGATCACTACACAGGAAACTACAGATCACTACACAGGAAACTACAGATCACTACACAGGAAACTACAGATCACTACACAGGAAACTACAGATCACTACACAGGAAACTACAGACAGGAAACTACAGGCCCGAAACTACAGACAGAATACAACAGATCCCTTGATAGGAAACTACAGACAGGAAACTACAGGCCCGAAACTACAGACAGAATACAACAGATCCCTTGATAGGAAACTACAGACAGGAAACTACAGGCCCGAAACTACAGACAGAATACAACAGATCCCTTGATAGGAAACTACAGACAGGAAACTACAGGCCCGAAACTACAGACAGAATACAACAGATCCCTTGATAGGAAACTACAGACAGGAAATGACAGATCCCTTGACAGGAAACTACAGACAGGAAATGACAGATCCCTTGACAGGAAACTACAGACAGGAAACTGATAGATTTGAATGTGCGTTCTTTGTGGTTTAGGTCAGAGTTGAGATCTTATTGACTTGTTTTGAGATGGCGTTGGGCCTTCATGGAACATCATTGCAGTGGTTCCACTCCTATTTGAGAAATGGATGTTTCAACTTTATAATTGACAGTTATTCCTCCTTTAACATACCTCTCAAATGTGAGCCCCACAGGGGTCTATACTTGGTCTGCTGTTGTTCTACTTGTATATGCTTGTCTGGCCTCATCTATATGCAGACGACACTCATTCATACATTCCACTGGAACAAAATTATAACCCCTGTTGGACTGTTTTAAATAACTGAAATTATGGCTTGCTAGAGACTTTCTGAACCTCAATGAAAATAAAGCAGGAGTGATTGTATTTGGGCCAAGGAAACACTGTTAATGACCTAGATGCAGTTGCTTCTTCTAAAACTGACTGTACATTCTTGTCACTAGAATTAAAACCTTACCGATCCATGCCCAGTTTACACACTGTGACTCTTACCACATCTTGTCACATCTTGTGTGGGTGATTGTGGTCTCTTCACTAGTGTCTCAGTCGTAATTCTCTTCACTAGTGTCTCAGTCGTAATTATCTTCAATAGTGTCTCAGTCTATACTGGAAGAGAGCAGCTGCCGTCACATGGACTCACCAGGGCCAGTCAGTTTCAGCCATTCTTATTGAATGCACTGGCTTCCTGTTAAGTACAGAATAGACAACAACTTTAGTCTGTCTTCAAAGCACTAAATAATTTTGTTTCTAAATATCTGGCAGACAGGCTGCAAACACAAATCAAGGCATGTGAGACCTTCAGATTCTGCTTTGCTTTCTGATCTAAACTGAAAAAAAAACGATGAACGAGAAGCTGATGTTACCCTCTATTTCAACCTTCAAGTCTGCTCCTAACGTATTTGTTGTCTTGACTTTTAATGTTCCTTTGCATAGCATACCATTTTATTTTACATTTCTCTATTCATATGTGTCTTGTACATTTTTTTACTTTTTTCTCCTATTTACCATTTTACATCCTGTTCAGGACATTGGTCAACCATGGTTGTTCACAGTAAATACATGTTGATTGATTGATTGGTTAAATACAAACTCCAGACAGGAAACGACCAACTACAAACTCCTGACAGGAGTTTTTTGACCGGCTGAGTGGGTGTACCCCCCAACCCCACCCCCTCCCCACGATGAGGTGTAGGTGATGGAGGTGTAAACATAACAACAAACAAAACACCAGGGTGCTGTGAAGAAGGCCTTGATTTAAGAAGGCCTCAGTAGAAGGTATTGACCCGCACAAGACGAACATCACAGACGAACCAGGGAAATCGATGATGGTCTTTCAAAGCGGCTCGACTGTTCGTCTCCGGGTCTCTCCAGTGAGGCACACAGTACAGAGCAGACTGTGGGTGTCAGGAAGAGGAACCAGCTGTGGGTGTCAGGGAGAGGAACGGTGAGGTAGAGGAAGAGAGAGTGAGGAGGAGGGAGAAGATGGAGAAAGGGGGAGGTGGAGGGAGAAGAGAGAGGGTTATGAGGAGGAGGGAGAAGAGAGGGGGTGAGGAGGGACAAAAGGGAGAGAAGGTGAAGAGGAGGGAGAGAAGGGGGTGAAGAAGATATGTAAGAACAAGGGGTGAGGGTGCATTCAATTGAATGTTATCAACAAATACAACATTTCACAGCAGCCATGTCAATAAATAATGTTGAGGGTGCCCAATGGAGTCGTTGTACAGACAGAATGACAATACCACAAGGAATGTTATTCACTGTAGACTCATTGCTTTATTACCGTAATACCTCAGTGCTAATCCATACACCATACATAACCCAGGCACTAACAACCAGCACACAAGAAGAACCAGCTCTGAGCGTTTTGCAGAAAGGGTTGCTCCACTGTCTCACTAAATCCAACTCAATGATTTTGATGGGATGGGATTTGACATAAGTAATACAAGATTAGGAAGTTCTGTCGATCCTGGAGGTACTCAGAATCAACACCATGCTGACATCCTGTCCGTAGCACACCTGAAACCAGGTACCCGATTACATCTTAAAGGGCCAGTGCCTCTTTTCTTGGACAAGGACTGTCAGACCTATTGCATAACCAGAAGAAGAGAAGGAAGATGAGGAGGAAAATGAGTGGAAGAGGATGAGAGAAGGATGAGGTGGGGAGGAGCATGACACGAGTGAGCACAGTAGAGTCCTACTTTAAAGTTCCCTCTCTCTCTCTCTCTCTCTCTCTCTCTCTCTCTCTCTTTCCCTCTTTCTCTCTATCTCATTCTCTCTTTCCCCCTCTCTCTTTGTCCCCCCTCTCTCTCTTTCTCTCTCTCTCTCTTTCTCTCCCTCTCTTTCTGTGTCTCTATCGTACTGTACTAATATAATCTGTGTTATGATACAGACTGACACAGCAGCTGAATGCTGCTCTGGCCAATCAGCAACCAGGAAACAGTTTCATGCTTGACGACCTTCGTCAAGTGTAATTGGCTCTCAGCATGAACAGCGCTAATAATTGTCAAATTGAAATATTAATTTATTTGTGTGTGATTATCTAATTTGCATATATTACTGTGGTGTTGTTAGGTAAGCTGATCAGATGCTTCAGGCACACTCATCCTGTGGGCGAAGAGAGGGATGAATGAAAGGATGGAGAGATGCCTCTAGCCTGGTCTACACTAGCCTGGTTTACACTAGCCTGGTCTATATTAGCCTGGTCTACACTGGCCTGGTCTATACTAGCCTGGTTTACACTAGCCAGGTTTACACTAGCCTGGTACCACTAGTCTGGTTTACATTATAGAATGAAGGATGGCAGGTGGATAGAAAGAGAAGAAATGTGATTATATGTTACAGGTAGTTACAGGTAGACTGATGAAGAGATGTTGTAGAAGGGAGGAGGAAAGAGGAGAGAGGTGTGAATGGAGAGGGAACACAGAAGGATGGAGATGATGGAGGGAGGTGATGGAGGGAGGGTAGAGGGTGGTGGTGGAGGGAGGACAGAGGGAAGCAGGCGATGAAGGAAAAATAGCGGGGAGGAGGACAGAGGAAGGTGATGGAGGCAGAATAGAGGGAGGGATATGATGGAGGCAGGATAGAGGGAGGGATGACAGAGGGAGGGAGGTGATGGAGGGAAGATAGAAGGAGGGAGGACAGAGGGAATGAGGTGATAGAGAGAGGATAGATGGAGGTAGGGAATGGAGGGAGGATAGAGGGAAGGATGGAGGACAGAGGGAAGGAGGGAGGTAATGGAGGGAGAAGGAGAGAGAGAGGGAGAAAGGGAGGTTGATGGAGGGAGATCAACTGAAACTGGGCTCTGCCTAATGAGACTTCATATCTAATCTGCATATCCACAGTTACCATGGAAATTATGAGAGCTCTGGAGAGTAAACATTGTTATGTTGTGAAGGTTGTGGTTCAATAATCAGTCACACTCACAGCATTAACCAATAAGATCCATCCAGGTTTATTCATGCATGGAGATAAGGCTCACAGCAATGGCGTGATGTCAGTGTTCTGCCAAATGGCGGTCCAACCCATGGTCAGATAGAACTACTGTAAGGACTTCAGGAGTTGGACTTGGTTACTAAAATACTGAATAACTATCAACTATTTAAGCGTTGTTGCTAGAGTGAACTGATGAGCTCTGAAAACACACCTAACAGAATACAGTCGTACTTTTGCAATGCAAACCTTGTGTTTAGGAGTGTTTTGGGAAAATCGTTGTTTATTTTGGTGAGGAACAACGTAAGATTGTGCTTTATCTTCACGAAAAAATCTGCTATGACATGATGTGGCTTCATGTAAGTTTCTCTTACAACAATGTTAATTACAAACTTCCCTTTTTGTGGGGGTCAAGTAGTGCCTAATTAATTTAAAATAATTTGGGGGTTAATTATTGGGGTTAATTATAATTAAAGATTGTGTTAAGATTGTATTAGTGTATTGTATTTTCATTAAATATTATGCTGTAATTAAAATACATAGTGGTACTTAAGTTGATATAGCTGTTGAGAGCTAGCGCTACAGATGTTGATATAGCTGCAGAGAGCTAGCGCTACAGATGTTGATATAGCTGTAGAGAGCTAGCGCTACAGACGTTGATATAGCTGTAGAGAGCTAGTGCTACAGGTGTTGATATAGCTGTAGAGAGCTAGCGCTACAGGTGTTGATATAGCTGTAGAGAGCTAGCGCTACAGGTGTTGATATAGCTGTAGAGAGCTAGCGCTACAGGCGTTGATATAGCTGTAGAGAGCTAGCGCTACAGGTGTTGATATAGCTGTAGACAGCTAGCGCTACAGATTTTTTCCTCCCTACTATCCTTTCAGCTGACTATTTCCTCCAGCCAAATATCTCGACTGCAGCTACTTGTGTTATTTGCTTTTTTGACAGTTATTGCGACTTGAGGAAACAACTATAGCTTTCCCAGAAACGTTCCTAGTACTGCTGTGTCTGAACTGATCATTTTATGCCATGATGCCAAGTAAACTCTCCTCTGTCCGCATATTGTCAATACTTATCAAACCCAGAACTAATCTGAACTTGATCTTCATCAGTAGTAGCTGGAAGAAGTCAGGACTGATTCAGAAATGAATCAGAATTCATTTCTAAATGAAAAGAATTCACAAGTTTAACGGCGTGAATAAGAACTTAAGTGTAATGTCAAATGGATGCTCTGTAGTATTTATTACACAGACTGGCTTTTGTGTATGATCTTAAAGAAACTAGATTTTTTCTAGAAGATTCATGGGTTTTGTGTGTGCAGGTTGGAGATTTGTTTTTGTGTTACAAATTTTCAGGAAAAGGGTGAAGGTTTCAAGAAAAGTGACTTAGCAATTGTGGGAAGCAGTGATGCAAAGTCTTGCCTGATAGACTGATTGACTGTCTGGATGGCACGCTGTGTTTATTGAGCTGTTCTTGTCTACCTTGAGGAGATCTATGGGGGGCAGAGAATAACAGCTCTGGTCTTTATTTAACCATGCAGAGAGAAGATTCATGTCCTAAACAGTCCCCCCCCCCCAAGCTTGCCCAGTCTGACACTGGAAACTGTTATTTCAGGCAAGGGAGAGGGAGGAAGACGAGAAAAGGAGAAAAGAGAGGGAAAGCGATAGAAACGAAGCTAACCCTCACTAGCACCAGCCAGCCATAGCTAACCCAGACTAGTCTTGGCTAACCCTGACCAGCCAAAGATAACCCAGACTAGTCTTGGCTGACCCTGACCAGCCATAGCTAACCCAGACTAGTCTTGGCAAACCCTGACCAGCCATAGCTAACCCAGACTAGTCTTGGCAAACCCTGACCAGCCATAGCTAACCCTGACTAGTCTTGGCTAACCCTGACCAGCCATAGCTAACCCTGGCTATCCCTGGCTAACCCTGCATTTCCTTGACTAACCAAGGATAACCCTGGCTAGCCCCAGCTAACCTTGCATAACACTGCATATCCCTGGCTAGACATAGCTGAGACTGGATAGCTCTTGCTAAGAGCAGTACCCTCAGATTCTTCCAGATACCTCAGATCCCTCCAGATACAGTCAGGGTGCTGCTTCAGTCGGTAGTGTGCCCAGTGGGCCCTGCTCTCCTGTGTTGGGCATCCTGCAGTCCTCTAGTCCTCCCTGACACATGGCATTTACATCTGTCAAGAGATCCAGTCTGGCAGGCGGTCAGCACTGAAGGTCATTCTACTCATCTATTCCTCGTGCGTGCACACACACACTTGCATACATACATACACACACACACACTTACATACACACACATACACTCAGTCACACAAATATACACACATACAGATACACACAACCAGACTCACACAATCCTGCACACACACTAACACACTCACACTCATAAACAGACCTAGAGGCTAGGGGAACAGAGAGATACGGGAAAGCTACAAGGACAGAGGTCATCTTGGGCAAGAGACGAGTGCATGACAAAACTTTTTCTCTAATTGTCCTTTTACCTACAGTCACTGTGTCTCTGCTGGATCTGATGTCTGGCAACAACCAACCATCCGGGTACAACAACACAAACACAGAGTCCTCAGATGAGAGGCTGTGCAAGTGCTCTCTCTCTCTCTCTCTCTCTCTCTCTCTCTCTCTCTCCATCCTCTTCACCATCTCTCCAAGCTCTCTCTCCAAGCTCTCTCTACCCTCTCCGTTCTCTTTCTTTCTCTCCACAGGTTGGTTAGGACATAGCATGTTCAGAAGGGGGATGTAGAATCTTCCATCCCAACTAGTCCATCATCTCTCATCATCGCTCCATCTCTCCATCTCTCACTTTCTCATTAAACCAGTTGACATATTCATTCCTGGCACAGCATGTTCCATCAACTACATTCACACACACAGTATGCCTTGTATGATCAAAACATTTCATAGACTGATGAACCTGTCATATAGTGTGTGAATGTCAGTGTGTATCTATCTGTGTGAGCAGTTATTGAAATATGTCTGTAATTATGAAGGTCACATTCCAAGCACATTACAAGTGCTTTGCTGTAAAGTAAGAACGAGCACTGAGAGAGATTAATTCCTATCTGGTATAATGAGGCCCCAGATGAAAACAGCACACCTAGAATATGTACATAACACACCTGGAACATGTTTATAACACCTAGAACATGTACATAACACACCTGGAACTTGTACATAACACCAAAACATGTACATAACACACCTGTAACATGTACATAACACCAAAACATGTACATAACACACCTGGAACATGTATATAACACACCTGGAACATGTACATAACACACCTGGAGCATGTATATAACACCTAGAACATGTACACAACACACCTGGCACATGTACATAACACCTAAAAGATGTACATAACCCACCTGGAACATGTATAAAACACCTAGATTATGTACATAACACACCTGGAACATGTATAAAACACCTAGAACATGTACATAACACACCTGGAACATCTATATAACACCTAGAACATGTACATAACACACCTGGAGCATGTATATAACGCCTAGAACATGTACACAACACACCTGGCACATGTACATAACACCTAAAAGATGTACATAACCCACCTGGAACATGTATAAAACACCTAGATTATGTACATAACCCACCTGGAACATGTATAAAACACCTAGATTATGTACATAACACACCTGGAACATGTATGTAACACACATGGAACATGTACATAACACCTAGTACATGTACATAACACACCTGGAACATGTATATAACACCTAAAAGATGTACATAACACACCTGGAACATGTATAAAACACCTAGAACATGTACATAACACACATGGAACATGTATAAAACACCTACAACATGTACATAACACACCTGGAACATGTATAAAACACCTAGAACATGTACATAACACACCTGGAACATGTATAAAACACCTAGAACATGTACATAACACACCTGGAACATGTACATAACACCTAGAACATGTATACAACACATGTGCAACATGTACATAACACACCTAGAACATGTACATAACACACCTGGAACATGTATATAACACACCTAGAACATGGCCTCTAAACCGTCCTGTCCTCCTCTACTCTCCTGGCCTGGAGCCAAGAGAATGAGAAATAATACAGTTTTGCTGTCCAAGTGGGTAGGGGACTGGCAGGTGGGCGCTGGGGGGGGACACTGAAGGCTGGAGTCTAATGTCTGCCATCCTGAATCCCTAGTGGATCTGGGTAAGTGGAATAACAAGATTGGTGGAGAAGGGGAGGAAGGAAGGGCTAGAGGGAGAGCGCTCAGAGGAGGTGAGACATAAATCTTTCCTTCTCTGTCTTTGTGTCTCTGAAGAAAAGATGAATTGACAAATTTGGTGGATAAGTGTGAGAGGGACGGAGGAGATATGGAGGTAGAGACAATAAGGGAGGGATGGAGGGACGATGAGGCTGGGATGATGAGGGAGGGATGGAGGGACGATGAGGGTGGGATGATGAGGGAGGGATGGAGGGACGATGAGGGTGGGATGATGAGGGAGGGATGGAGGGACGATGAGGGAGGGATGGAGGGATGATGAGGGAGGCATGGAGGGATGATGAGGGGGTGGAGGATGATGAGGATTGCTGTCTTCCTATCATGTGTCCCTGTCCTGTGTTCCTGTCCTGTTTCCCTGCATATATTGTGTTCCTGTGGTCCTGTGTCCATGTCCTGTGGTCCTGTGGTCCTGTGTCCCTGTCCTGTGTTCCTGTGTTCCTGTCCTGTGTCCCTGTCCTGTGTTCCTGTGTCCCTGTCCTGTGTCCCTGTGTTCCTGTCCTGTGTCCCTGTGTTCCTGCCCTGTGTTCCTGTGTTCCTGTCCTGTGTCCCTGTGTTCCTGCCCTGTGTCCCTGTCCTGTGTTCCTGTGATGCTGTGTCCCTGTGTTTCCTTTTTTGTGTTCCTTCCTGTTCTGGTCAGCATAGACTTTCTCTGCAGTGTCCTTGGCCCTCCGCTATAAGAAATCCATCTCTGTCTGTCTGAAGGCTTTTGCTGTTTCCTCCATTTCACCGATTTAGGGAGCAGGTTCAGTCATCCCTGAGCTGTTGTCCTCCATCTTGTCTGCTCTGAGCTGTTTGTTTCCCTGAGTTCCTCCTCTTCCCAGCAGCACTGCGGACATCTTATGTGTAAAAAGCTTTGCAGAGTCCCAAGACAGTGTTCAGTACATGGAAGTGCTGGAGGAGAATCTTAGAGTGAAAATTCCACTTAGTGAATTCCTGGAGGGTGTTGGGTCTGGCCTGCAGGCAGCTATGACGGAGGACTGGAGTTCTGTAGTCTGTCCTGTAGAGCTCGATGCACAGCCTGCTGCAGCACAGCTTCCCTGCTGCCACCACATCATGACATCCTCTGTGGGGGTGAACACTTGAAATAAACCATCTTAGCAGATGGGAAGTAGACTAAAATAGTCTAGCTGGTGTCAGATAACTGATGTCTTGCCTGTTAATGCTAGCTGGTAATGTTAGTTGATGTCTGCTAGCTGGTTATACTATGTAGAGGATGCTAGCTAGTGTGTAAAAATACTGAAATAAACCCCATCTAAACCCCATCTAGGGGTTGTATCTACAGAATAGTTAAGATGTGAATTTATGACAACTCAGTCCTGTGAAAGTCCCCGAGAGGAAACTGGAAATTTTCTAATTTCCATATATTGTTTTTCACAGCTGTCAAAATAGTGGTGAGTCACGGACTGGCAGATCGGACGATGTTGCTGATTCAGGAAGAATCCTCCTCCTCAAACTATCTGTCTCACCCCTCAGGTTTGTGCGGCTGAGCAGCCCCACACTATCTGTCTCACCCCTCAGGTTTCAGCAGATGGGCAGCCCCACACTATCTGTCTCACTCCTGCAGTTTCAGCAGATGAGCAGCCACACACTATCTGTCTCACCCCTCAGGTTTCAGCAGATGGGCAGCCCCACACTATCTGTCTCACCCCTCAGGTTTCAGCAGATGAGCAGCCCCACCCTATCTGTCTCACCTCTCAGGTTTCATCAGATGGGCAGCCCCACACTATCTGTCTCAGTTTTCAGGTTTCAGCAGATGAGCAGCCCCACACTATCTGTCTCAGTTTTCAGGTTTCAGCAGATGAGCAGCCCCCACTTTCCATGGCAGATGTACCATCGGCAGAGTGTGAGTTTGAATGGGTGAATGACAGGCAAAACGTTTAAAGAACTTTGAGTGGCGCTAAGGTAGAAATGCACTATAAAGAAAATGCAGTTGATTTGGAAGGATAAAGAAATCAGTCAGAAGTCCACCTCTACCTCCCAGTTCCCATGAGAGGATCAAATAGAAAAACACTTATTTCACTTTCCAGTGTTTAGGGAGCATTTAAACCCAAATACAACAACATAAATACCACAAGTGAATATGTGACTCCTGGGTTACTGGAAGTGGCTGTTGAAGAAGCTGATTCCAAATTATACAGCATCCACAAATCCAGCATCATCCTTTGCACTCCAAAATTATGTCACATTCCATTCCATTCCTTCAGCTTTTATTAAAAGCGTCAGTGAAAACAAATAGTGTATCACTGAAACTGCAAAAAACGGAGTAACCAACAGTTTTCTATCTGAATAACTTTCCACAGCAGCTCTCCCCCAGATGCTGCTCATGCTCAGAGAGGACCAGTCCATCAGTCTCCCCTGTCCAGACCACACTCCCCCACCCCATCACCCCTCACCCCCATCACCCAACACCGCCATCACCTCATCACCTCATCACCCATCACCCCCATCACCCACACCCCATCACTCATCATCAACCCTCACCAACCCACGCACCCAACCCCCCTATCACCACTCACCCCATCAACCATCAGTCATCACACCTCACCCCCATCACCTCATCACCTCATCACACCTCATCACCTCATCAACACCTCAAATCAGGCACTCATCACACTCACACCCACCACCATCACCACATCCACCCCTCACCAAACCACTCACACATCAAACCATCATCACAATCATCACCCATCACCTGCTCACCCTATCACCTCATCACCCCATCACCCCTCATCCCCAACACCTCATCACCTCATCACACCTCACCCATCACCTCCATCACCTCATCACCCCATCACCTCATCACCCCATCACCTCATCACCCCATCACCTCTCACCCTCATCACCTTTACACCCCCACCCTCATCATATTTATCACCCCTCAACCCCGCTCTCATCACCCCCACCCCTCAACCCCACTCTCATCATCCCCACCCCTCACCCCCATCACCCCATCAACTCATCGCCTCGTCACTTTCTCACCTCATCACCTTCTCACCCCCACTCTCATCACCCCCACCCTCAGCATCCCCACCCCCATCACTCCCATCACCACATCACCTGCTCACCCCATCACCTTATCACCTCATCACCCCCATCACCCCATCACCTCATCGCCTCATCACCCTCACCTTATCACTCTTCCCCCCATCACACCTCACCACTTCACCCCTTACCCTGTCCCCTGTCACCCCTCACCCAGTACAGTAATAGCATCCTCACTGCGGTATGACAAGTTGCAGAGCATACTAGAGAAACAGACTGAAGTCCTCCAGTCTGATGGGTTCAGCTGGTAGCAGTGCTCCATGAAAACCCTTTGCACCATCTGTAGGTGGGGACAGAAAGAGGGAGCAAGAGAGAGGGGAGTGTGGGAAAGAGAGAAAGGGAGCAATGAAATGAGGAGAGAGAAGGGGAGGAACAGGGGGTGAGAAGGACAAAGAGAGTGAAGGTTGAGAGGGAGAAAGACAGAGAGAAGGACTGCGAGAGGAGAGTGGAATGGAGATACAAAGAAAGTAAAAAAAGAGAGACACTGAGAGAAAGAAAGAGCAGCATTGATCATTTTGCCAGGGGGTTGGTGATGAACTATACAGTAACCAGAATCTCATGAAGGGATAAATATGGGAAAGACGTGGTGCAGACAGACTATGAGATCTCAGAGAGGCCCTGAGGGAGTACGTGTGTTAACACCTGCACTAGATGATCTCAAGCTTTATATGAGGGATGTAGTGAGAGTGCTTTTGTGGACAGAAAGTTAACAATAATGATGATGATGATGATGGTGGTGGTGATGATGGTGGTGGTGGTGATGATGGTCGTGATGATGGTAATGATGATGATGATTATGCTGGCAAAAATTATGATGGTGATGATGGTGATGATGATGGTGGTGATGATGATGATGAAGATGATGGTGGTGGTGATCATGATGATGATGATGATGATGATGATGATGATGATGATGGTGGTGGTGGTGGTGGTGGTGATGATGGTCTGGGTGATGATGGTGATGATGATGATGGTTGTGGTGATGAATACAAAATCGATGAACCACACACACCCTTCTCCCCAAACATACTCATAGACACACATGCACTCCTGACCACTCTTTAGATCCCCCACAAAACTAGGAACTAACAGGAGGATTCATGTTTAAAGCAGTTGTACTTTATGCCTTTTTGAGAGTTGTGAATGCAGCATATTTCCTCATCCAATAGCTGGCTGATGTTCAAACAGCTCAGTCTTTGTCCTGCTAAATTGTGCTGAGTGGAAGGTGATTTGGTGAAGGGGTGGATGTGGGGGGTGAGAGAGAGAGAGAGAGAGAGAGAGAGAGAGACACATAGAGTGACGCAAAGAGAGACAGAGAGAGAGTGAGGCAGGGACAGGAACAGACAGAGAGGCAGGGGCAGAGAGAGACACAGAGAGAGCAAGAGAGAGAGAGAGAGGGAGAGAGGGAGAGACAGAGAGGGAGAGAGACTAAGAGAGTGACAGAGAGAGACACAGAGAGAGGCAGGGACAAAGAGAGAGACAGAGAGATGAAAAAGAACTAGACACAGAAAGAATAGATGACTGAAGGAGTATCAGGAGACTGCTATGATGATAAGGCGTGAAATGTCATTCTTTAGGACAAATTGAATTCCCTAATCGATGAGAAAAAAGATGAGATGGGTGTCTCTAATCAATTGTTTACACGTAAGTGCTCCTTCTGCGTCCTGTGTTTGGCATTCTGCAGCTTATCTCCTTCGTCTGATAAATGCCAGATAGCGGAGCGGCAGCAGAGAATGAGAGGAACGTAGTGAATACATAATTAAACATGTTTGAAAAGAAGAAAGAGTACTACACAGACCATGCTACATGAACATCTTCCTCCCCTCACCCTACCACTCCCCTCACCCTCATCCTCTCACTTCCCTCACCCTCTCACTCCCATCACACCCATCCTCTCTCTCCCCTCACCATCTCACTCCCACACCACCCTCACCTTCTTGACTATTTACACTACAATATTAACGCTATGGCCTATAAAGAGATTAAGATTGAACAAAAAAGCACACAGAGGGAGATCTATGAACAACAAAGATTGATGGGGGAGGGGAGGTGATAAAGGGAGAGTAAGAGGGTAGAGGAGTGGGTAGGTGGACAGAGGGAGGGAGGAAGAGATGGAGGGAGAGAGATTTCCCATCGCTCTCTCCCTCCATCTCTTCCTCCCCCATCCTTCCATCCCCCCTCCATCTCTCCTTCTCTCTCTCCCTCCCACCCTCCATCTCTCTCTCCCTCCATCTCTCCCTCCCTCCATCCATCCCTCCATCCATCTCTCCCTCCATCCCTCCATCCATCTCTCCCTCCATCCCTCCATCCATCTCTCCCTCTATCCCTCCATCCATCTCTCCCTCCCTCCATCTCTCTCTGGATCCACCAGGGATCAGACTAATGAAGCCACATGAGGCTGTCAGTCAGTCTCCCTCCAGGAGGTGTGTCCAGGGATTAAGGCTCCTCCTCTTCCTCACTGAGCCCTCCATGCCTCGCTGTTATGAACCACATGCACATCCCATTTCTCCGGCGCATTGAGTTGAGACAGTCCCATATATTCTGGGTTACCTGCTTATCGATTACCACAACTAAACGTATTGATGTGAGCCTGCTGGTTCCTGTGTGAGAGCCAGGGATCAATCAGGTCCAGTCTCTGTTTTTCACCTTCCTTCCCTCAACAAAGGGCTCTGCATCACCTCCACACTAACACCCTGTCTGTCTGCATTCCCTCCATACAAGCACCCTGTCTGTCTGCATCACCTCCATACTAGCACCCTGTCTATCTGCATGCCCTCCATACAAGCACCCTGTCTGTCTGCATCACCTCCATACTAGCACCCTGTCTATCTGCATCCCCTCCATACAAGCACCCTGTCTGTCTGCATCACCTCCATACTAGCACCCATCTCAGTACCATGAGGACAGGCTTCTACAGCTCTTCTGACAGTCATGGGGGAGACTGAGGTCTGATGCATGACAAGGCCTCTCTCTCTCTCTCTGTCTCTCTCTCTCTCTTTCTCTCTCTCTCACTCTCTCTCTCTCTCTCTCTCTCTCTCTCTCTCTCTCTCTCTCTCTCTCTCTCTCTCTGAAGAGCCCTCCTCTCTACTGATGCATTAATTGGCCGGAGTCACAGAGGAAGTTATTTTCCATTCCTTCAGTTGTGTTTACAGGTGAATAAAATGTACAATGTGTGGTGGGGCAGGCAGCAGGAGGAGTTCTCACGGGGGAGGATGTTCCTCAGATCCAGGAAGCTGCTCATTTTCTGAACAGCAGCACCAACTGACCTGCAGTCACCTCAGTCTCACAGATCCCTGACCTCTTTTACATATTGTATTCTACATACAACACTTCGCTACCATGAACGATGGCTGACAGAAGGATACTTGTTGTTGTCTTCCAGTTTAGTCATAGTGTAAACTTGTAGTTGATACAACTATGTTGTTACAATGATGGGAATACACAAATGTTACCTTTGTTATCTATTTAGGTAAAACTCACTGCACTGAAGTAACTGAAAAAATGTTTGGCCGATTTAATGATACACAGATACAAATCTTTATAAAGCTATTGTTGTGTCACTGTATCACAGTAAAATGTTCAAAGATAAATGAATAACAAAAGAATGCTCCTCTCGTCTGAGGCCTCCTGCTGTCACACAGTAGGGCGTGGCATCAGATCCACAGTAGGGCGTGGCATCAGACACACAGTAGGGCGTGGCATCAGACACACAGTAGGGCGTGGCATCAGACCCACAGTAGGGCATGGCATCAGAGCCACAGGGGGGCGTGGCATTCAGAGGGCTACAGTTCCAGGGTTTTCTGGAGTAACAAACAGAGGTAAATTAATAAAAAATGTATACTTGATCATCAGTGTAAAACTTGCTGCTGATACATAAGCTTGAAGGTTCCAGGTGTGTGTGCATGGTTCTAAGTGTGTGTGCATGGTTCCAGGTGTGTGTGTGCATGGTTCCAGGTGTGTGCATGGTTTCAAGTGTGTGTGCATGGTTCCAGGTGTGTGTGCATGGTTCCAGGTGTGTGCATGGTTCCGGGTGTGTGTGCATGTTTCCAGGTGTGTGTGCATGTTTCCAGGTGTGTGTGTCTGAAATAGAGAGGCAATCTTCCTAATTCATTTATGAATAATAACCATTGCTAGAATTTCTATCTTAATTACCCATAAAATATAATTTTGAGCTTCCTGCAATATTATGGCACACCCATGGGATGTAAACAAATGAGAAATAAATGAAAATACTCAAACCTCGAGACAGAGGGGGAAAAAGGGGAGGAAGGCTGGCGAGAGGAGAGAAGAGGAAGGAAGGAGACGAAGGAGGAAGAGAATAAGAGAGGGGTAGGAAGGGGAGGAGAAGTACTGGGGAGGGAGGAGGAGAGGAGATGGGAAAGGTATAGATGAGAGATGAGGCGAGGAAGAGAGGGGGGAGAAGAATAGGATATGGGAGTGGTTGAGCTGACAGGAGAGGACACAGAAACAGACGAGTATATGTAGGGCTCACCACAATGCTGCCTGCCAGTCCCCACCGTACAAGCCTCCCATCCACCTCAGCATCCTCCCACCCTCTCCTCCCATCCTCTGCATCCTCCCACCCACCTCAACATCCTCCCACTCTCTCCTCCCATCCTCAGCATCCTCCCACCCTCCTCAGCATCCTCCCACCCTCTCCATCCATCCTCAGCATCTTCCCACCCTCTCCTCCCACCCTCTCCTCCCACCCTATCCTCCCACCCTCCTCAGCATCTTCCCACCCTCCTCAGCATCCTCCCACCCTCAGCATCCTCCCACCCTCCTCAGCATCCTCTCGCCCTCTCTTCCCATCCTCAGCATCCTCCCACCCTCTCCTCCCACCCTCTCCTTCCACCTTCCTCAGCAGCCTCCCACCCTCCTCAGCATTCTACCTCTGACTCGAAACACAGGAGCTGGTGCACTTCATCATGGTGGAACCATACATCAATGGCATTACACATTATTATGACATTGCCAAATTGGCTTAACCTGCTTTGATGGTCATTAATTGACAGCTGGTTGATGGATGGATACGGCTTATCAAATAAGGCCATTGGTTCATCTGCCAAAGCATTACACAACCGTGATGCTGTCATAGTTTACATGTGCCAGATCTCAGGGCTTAATCCTCATTTAATTGCTTGTGATTTGCAGAAGAACGTTCTTAATGGTTTGTCGTTGTTGCGGTGCAATAGCACTAGATGTGGCTGTAGCAGGGTGAGGAGCAGGGTGAGGAGCAGGGTGAGGGGCTGGGGAGCAGGGTGAGGAGCAGGGTGAGGAGCAGGGTGAGGGGGTGCGGAGCAGAGTGAGGAACAGGGTGGGGAGCAGAGTGAGGAGCATGGTGAGGAGCAGGGTGAGGAGCAGGGTGAGGAGCATGGTGAGGGGGGTGGGGAGCAGAGTGAGGAGCATGGTGAGGAGCAGGGTGAGACGCATGGTGAGGAGCAGGGTGAGGGTGTGATAAGGGGTGAAGCACAGTGTTTCTTTTCATCTGCATTGCCATTTGGCACACAGACAAGCTGCCAAGGAAGAGTATGAGGCAGATGAAAAGGCTGTGGATGAGGCTGTGGAAGAGGCTGTAGATGAGGCTGAAGAAGCGGCTGTGGCAGAGGCTGAGGAAGAGGCTGAGAAAGAGGCTGTGGATGAGGCTGAGGAAGAGGCTGTGGATGAGGCTGAGGAAGAGGCAGTGGATGACGCTGAGTATGCTGTCATGTCTGGATGTTTCTGTAATGAGATTCGGCTTCTTAGCCCCTCAGTGCCAGCAGCATATTTGCAGAGTAATCAAAAGTGGCCTTTTGAAGGGAATTAGCATAATACGCTTCTTGGCCTGATTTGGTTAGTCATTCTGACATGCCATTGATCATTTAATAACCTGGGTATCACTGCAGAGGAGGCAGGGCCGGATTACAATAATCACACAGAGCAGACCTGCTTTATGGAGAAGGGAGGTCTCTCCACTGTAGGTCTCTTCTCAGCAGAGAAGATGGGTATATAACTCTACTGTAGGATTATCCTCAACAGAGAAGATACTGTAGGTCTCTCCTCAGTAGAGAAGATGGATATGTACTCAACTGTAGGTCTCTCCTCAGTAGAAAAGATGGGTTTATACTCTTCTGTGGAGTGGGTTTCCCCTTGGTAGAGCAGACACTGGAGGTCTTCCCTCAGTAGACTAGATACTGTAGGTCTCTCTTGGTAAAGTATCCTCCTTTAATCAGCCAGATTTCCTTTCCCCAGAACACCGATATTTCTCTTTAGTTTGCTCAACAGTTTGTGAAGTGCTGAGCATGCATGACCAACGTTACCATCACCTTCGCATCCCAATAAATGAGCAGCATGCAGCTGCCTCGGCTGGACCTCAGTCTCTGCTGGGCTTCAGCTGTCTCTGCTGGGCCTCAGCTGTCTCTGCTGGACCCTGAGAAACATCTCAGGTCTGTGCACTGCACACCAGTCCTATAGCACATTCTTTGTTTTAATTATTTAGCAGCCAAATTTATACCCAAAACATGGTTCTAAAAAAACTGTAAATCAGGGATCAGACATAAGTGGTGTTTGCAGTAGTGAAGTGACATATTGTCAAGTATGGTGACCCATACTCGAAATTAACCCTCTACATTTAACCCATCCAAGTGCACACACAGCAGTGAGTAGTGGGAAACCGCACACACACACAGTGAACGTACACTGTATGTTGTTCGTATGTTCGTATGTTGTTCGTATGTTGTTCGTCAGAATCAAGTAAGGGTCTGTATTTGCCAGTACAGTATATGATTACTAATATATCTACTACATTATAAGAACATTGTCTGTTTGGCGTCAATACTATATGACCTGGTGTAGTTAGTGTAATAGACTGACCCACAGGTTAACCTAGTATGTACTTCACATTGAGTAAAGTTAACCCTGTGCTCTGTTTTGGACTAGAGAACAGTCCAAGCTTTTCCCCAGAGCTCCCAGGCTGTTTGGGAGTCTATAATGCTTGGTGTGTATAAACGCAGCCTCTCTGGGTGTGGCTCCTGTAGAACACACCATCTGTCTGAGTTGTGTTTGCGTCAGGGAGAGAAGTACCTTGTACCCAGCTCCACTGCAAAGCACAGAGCACTGTTAGCTGCTGGGGAAGCATTAAAAAGAAATGGTACGCCAACGAGGACAAGAGAGAAACGACAGGGATTTCTTTGATTTAGGGCCCTGTGTTCCTCTTCAAAGAGCTGTGGTTGCGTTGTGTACTATCACCAGGCCTGTCACTTAGCCAGCAGATAACTGATGTTCCTCTTCCCCCATAACCACAAGCTATCAGTCTGCTCCTGCTGCTGGAGAGACTCCTCGCAGAGTCCAAGTAAATTACATCTCTCTCTCTCTTCTCCTTTCTCCACTTGTCTCTCTTTCCTTCTCTCTGTCTCCACTTCTCTACCTCCGTTTTTTTCTCACTTTCTCTCTCTTTTGCTCTCTTCCGCTTTATCTGTCTCTCTTCTTCTCTCTTCCTCTCTCTTCCTCTCTCTGTCTCTCTTCTCTCTCATCCTCTTTGTCTTCCTCCTCCATCTCGTCTCATAACTGGTAGCTTTGGAGCCAGCGTCTCCTCCAGGCTGTGGAAGCTGCTGTGGCCTGGGAGGAGATGAGGACCCGCGGCATCATTCAGGAGGCCCCATCTTTCCACCAGGCCTCAGCTGGGATCTGCACCTGGGGCCACGGGATGTCTGCATGTGTGTGTAAGTGCGTCTATGTATGAGTGTGTGAGAGACGTTGTGTGTGAGAGACTTAACGTGTGTGTGTGTGAGACAGAGAATTTATGCGTATGTGTGTATGTGTGTAAGAAGGTGTGCGTGAGATGGGACGACCAAATTCTGAGACACATTGTGAACAGAAAGGCTAGTGCACTGCAGGCTGAGAGAGTGCAGCAGTGTAATGGAATCTACCCGTCACCCAGTTTCATTTTACTCCCACTGCCCACCCTCCCCCCCCTCCCCCCTTCCCCCCTTCCCCCTTCCCCTCCCCTGCTCCCCCCCTCCCCTGTCCTCAGGGGTGGAAGTCTGGGAGGACAGAGCACCTCAGTGCCTCGCCCTGCATCTTTGGAGATGGATGGTCACCATGGAGATAGATGTTAGGCCAAATGAGTGGAGAGACCGGTCAAGCTGAACGGGTGTTGCGGTTGTAGCACTGATGGATCATGATGACAACATATTGCTCTTTGGTTGGTTGGTAATGTGGGTTAGTTATCAGAGTTGTTTAAGTGACTGGTTGTGTGGGCTATCATATTAATACTGATGTGTGTGGTTCGAGAATTCCAAAAAGCTGATCTGCATCTTACTGCAGACAAGACACCATCTGTAACATCTGAATTCCAGCCTTGATTAAGAAACTAAAATAGAACTGTACATTTTTGTGTATGAGTGTATGTGCTTGTTAAGGTGTTGTCTTCTGGCTTAACTGCAGAAGCAAGGGAAGGGGAGCAGGAGGAGCAAGAGAGGAGAGGAGGAAGGATGTAGGAGGTGGAGAGAGGGCAGGAGGAAAGAATGAAGGAAGGAAGGAATGAAGGAATGAAGGAAGGAAGGAAGGAAGGAAGGAAGGCAGGAAGGAAGGAAGGAAGGAAGGAAGGAAGGAAGGAAGGAAAGAAGACGGTTGGAGTTGGACAGGAGGGAGGAGGAGGGAGGGAGGGAGCAACAGAGGTCGGAGGAGGAACAGTTAGCTAGAGTTCCTCTCCTCATCATCACACTTCATGCCTGGACATGTATAAATTGTTAAGTTTGTAGCACGTCATGTGACTACAGATGTAGCTGACTAACATCAGCATGGTGTTCTCCTGGACAGGGTGGGGTGAGTGGGTCCATTCACAACCTATTTGTCACATTTAAGCATGACAAATGTATTCACTCCCTTTAATGTAGATTCATAACTTCTTCAGTTTTCCGCATGCAGAACAGTAATCCTTCCAGAGAGCCTCAGTATAGTAGCAGTAGTACAATAGCATTCCTTCCACCAGAGTGCCTCAGTATAGTAGCAGTAGTACAATAGTAATCCTTCCACCAGAGTGCCTCAGTATAGTAGCAGTAGTACAATAGTAATCCTTCCACCAGAGTGCCTCAGTATACTTGCAGTAGTACAATAGTAATCCTTCCACCAGAGTGCCTCAGTATAGAAGCAGTAGTACAATAGTGATCATTCCACCAGAGTGCCTCAGTATAGAAGCAGTAGTACAATAGTAATCCTTCCACCAGAGTGCCTCAGTACAATAGCAGTAGTACAATAGTAATCCTTCCACCAGAGTACCTCAGTATAGTGTAGTAGATCAACATGGGAAGAAATGTCCCTGGATGATTGCTTATTTTTTCAAACTACAGTGAAATGTTTTATTGTTTAATAAAGGCAATCATATTTCATCACATGATCTTCATATTCCACAGGACTCTCCTCCCATCAATACCAAATAAACCCTGACTGCCTCATGCATGCAACAAGAGGTCTATTTAGCACATGCTTAGTCAAGAGTGATTTACAGTCCAGTGGGACTTGAAACTTGTACCTTGATCTGGAACTATATATGATGTTACCTGTCAGCCTTGCTCAAGCCAGGGGTCATGTGACTTAATACCAGGAGCAGGGGATGATGCCAGCGGTGACATATTTCAATCATCAGCTCAAGCTTTTGACAGTTGATACAGTACCAGTCTCACATAAACTGGTGATATTCCTGTGTAGCACTGGCTGGCCGGCTCTGCTCTCCGCTGCTCTTGGCTGACTCTGCTCTCCGCTGCTCTTGGCTGACTCTGCTCTCCACTGCTCTTGGCTGGCTCTGCTCTCTGCTACTTCTGTCTGAGGAGATTGTTAGTCTCCCTGTGATGACCTACCACTAAGCCTTTCTTACAGAAAAGGCCCGCAGTCTCAGCAGGTTCTGCTGTAGAGTCATTCATGGCTTTAATTAATAACATGGGAATTAAAACTCCAGGGCAAATTAATTTATTATTCAGTAGGAAGAAGTAATTCTTTTTTGCAGAACAGAAATAAAGAGAAAAAATTAAAGATGACCTAATCAAGAATTAAAACTAGAGCATCAAAACATAATACAGAGAATGAAGGAGAAATTGTGACAAAAAAACTAATTGGATCTTCTGTTCATGGTTTATCTAAGAGAGGCTGAACAACACAGTGCACATGCAGTCACCCTGAAAACACAGTCACACATACAGTCACCCTAACAACACAGTAAAATATACAATCACCCTGACAATACAGTCAAACATGCAGTCACCCTGACAAAACAGTCAAGCATACAGTCACCCTGACAACACAGTCAAACATGCAGTCACCCTAACAACACAGTCAAACATGCAGTCCTCTAGAACAACAGGAAACTCAGTCTCACCAGGACTTGTAAGGTTCTTCCTTATCAGCAGCTTATTCTCGTTCACCACTGGATCTGGTGCAGAACTTCTACCATCAAGTTGTGACAAGTGAGATTGAACTTGATGCTAAGAGCTTAGCAATGCTGTCATGAAAATTGTGTCCAACTCTCCATCCGACAGTTTATCATAATTTGTGGGAAGAACAAAACAAGGCCAATGAGAGAGTGTTCAGTGAATCCTTACAAACCATTCAGGACTTATACATATTCAGACTAGTCCTCATTTCCAACTCAACTTGCGCCAAAACAGTCAAGTTCCGGTGGATTCTGATTGTGTCTATTGTTCTGTCATAGAGGCTTTTAGACAGCTTTATCTGCAGTGATGACCAAGGAGAAGATTTAGGTTCCTTGAAGTCTGCCTAACCCATCTCCCCCGCCTTTTCTGCTGATTCCCAGCACCAGGATCCTCTAAGCCCCTGCTGCTCAGAGTTAGCCCCTGAACGGAGGGAGAAAGACAGCTAACACGTTTTGTTTGGCTCTCCTCTGCTGGACCGGGCGTGTCCACACACAGACTAGAGATGTGGAGATTCACACACTCCACTCCTCCCTGCTACTCTTAAAACTACTCTACCCTCTTAGGCTCCTCTCTTGCGCCTCTTCTCCTCCCCTCCCCCCTTCTCTCACCTCCTCACCTCACCTCGCCACTTCTCTCCTCCTCACCTCACCTCCCCTCGCCACTCCTCTCTCCTCCTCACCTTACCTCACCTCGCCACTCTTCTCCTCCTATCTCAGTTTTGCATCTCAGTTCCTCTTTCCTCATCTTTCCTCCTTTCAAGTCTTGGCCACACAGACACACTGGGGCTGAATTGTTCACCTGCACACTGACCTATGTATCTAGACAAAAAGTTAAAGATGTGCTGGTAAACATACCCTTGAATGAGTGTTTACATTTATTTTGGAGCTGACCTCAGAGGGCTTCCATTGTCCTTGGATGTCGAAGACTGTAATTGTGGTGATAAAGTAGATATACTGACTTTAATTAAGGACATCTGTTGGACAGTTACAGTAAATGTTAAAAAGCTGTGGAATGATGTTAGTGAAGAGAACAGTCAGACATATAATTTTATTGTGGATTTCTAGAGAACAATGTTGTTTTGTTGAATTGAATTAAATTCTGTATTAAATTCAATCAGTGAATTTCAGCTTGTGCTTGAAAAACGTTAGAGCAGGGTAAAGTTTTTACCCGGCCTCACATGAAAACGTTGCCTCCTGCAACTCTGGGACATGTGGCTGTGTTTTCTTTGAAAAATGAGCCAACTAAATCACCTTTTTTCTTGCAAACAAAAGAAAACTAATATTGAGGTTCACTGGACTGTAGCAAGAAATATAACAATATGCTCTGTTTATTTTCCAGGGCGAGACACAGGGGGGGATGGAGATACAGCTCATTACTGAACAGCTGGACACAAATTCACACTTCAACATCCCTGAGGAGAGCCTCAACATGGCTATCCTCTCTGCTAGCCTTAACACAGCTAGCCTCTCTGTTAACCTTAACACAGCTAGTCCCTCTGGTAGCCTTAAGACAGCTAGCCTCTCCCAGTTAGCCTCAACACTGCTAGCCTCCCTGCTAGTCTCAACTCAGCCAGCCTCTGCCTGCTAGCCATAACACAGCTAGCCTCTCCCTGCCAGCTTCAACACAGCTAGCCTCCCTGCTAGCCTCTCCCTGCTAGCCTCAACACAGCTACCCTCCCTGCTAACCTCAACACAGCTAGCCTCTCCCTGCTAGCCTCAACACTGCTAATCTCAATACAGCCAGTCTCTGCCTGCTAGCCACAACACAGCTTGCCTCCCTGCTAGTCTTAACACGTCTAGATTCTCCCTGCTAGCCTTAACACACCTAGCCTCTCTGCTCGCGGTGTGGTGTGTATGTGTGCGGGGTGTGTGTATGATGTAGGGTGTGTATGTGTGGTGTGTGTTTGTGGTGTGTGTCAGATGGCTGTGTGTATGGTGTGTGTGTGTCAGATGGGTGTGTGTGTATGGTGTGTGTGTGTGTAAGATGGGTGTGTGTGTATGGTATGGTGTGTGCGTGAGTGCATGTGTGTCAGGTGTGTGTTAGATGGGTGTGTGTCAGGTGGGTGTGACTCATTGTGATTTCTGTCTAGGACTTCTCTACTCAGGATTCTGTGGAACTCTAGGAGATTTGAGAAATGGATGAAGAAGGCAGGGTAGGGGTGTGGTGACGGTGGGGCCAGGGTGTGGTGAAGGTGGCGGCAGGGTGTGAGGAAGGTGGAGGCAGGGTGGGGGTATGGTGAAGGTGGGGGAAGAGTGGGGGTAGAGGGTAGCATCTGACACCAGCAACATCAGAGCTGTCACTGAGCAGGATCAGAGCTGTCACTGAGCAGGATCAGAGTTGTCACTGTGCAGGATCAGAGCTGCCACTGTGCAGGATTAGCAGAGCTGTCACTGTGCAGGATTAGCAGAGCTGTCACTGTGCAGGATTAGCAGAGCGTGAACTTCTCACAACCCAAAGAAATCCGACAAGAGAACAGGGTCTATTTCCCTCTCTCTCCCTACACACCACTTCCTTCCCTCTCTCCATCTCCCTCCATCTCCCTCTCTCTCTCCCTCTCTCCTTCTCTCCCTCATTCCCTCTTCCTTCATCTCCCTCTCTCTCTCCTTCTCTCTCCCTCTCTTAATCTCTCTCTCTTTCTCCCCCCTTCCCTCTTTCTTTATTTGTCTCATTTATCTCATCCTCCTCCCTAGTTATTCCTGTGTTTCTGCCCCAGCAGTCAGGTGCCTTCCCTGTCTGTCCAGTCCCTGCCTCCCCCCTACACATAACACACTCTCACAGTGGCATCTATGCTCTCCTGTTCTCCTCCTGCTGTCTCCTCCTCTCCTCCTTCCCTCCTCTCCTCCTCTCCCAGATGGTATGCTGGTGTGAAGCCCCTTCACGACAGTCATATTATTTCCTCTGTATCCAGTTATGACTGATTAAGATCCAGATGGCCCTCTCTTTAAACACACATACAAAGAGTAACACATGCATACACACAGGAGAAAACACACACACAACCCTAAGGGACCCTAAATTGTGGGCCACAGTTTGACTCATTGCCAAGAAAATGAAACACACAAATTCTCCAATTAGTCAGTCAGTGTGAGACTTGCCCTTTTTAGTGTGCAAGTTTCCCCTCAAACATGGTAACACTGTGGCTAACTGCCCAGTTAGCTGCCCAGTTAGCCACAGTCAAGTAACCTTATGCCTGCTGTGGATGGTCATCCAAAAACATTATCATTTGAAACTTAAACAAAGAGCTCAAAAGTAATAGAAGAAACTGTATTTTTCTCTTCTTTTAAGGATGAGCATCATATCTGGGACTAAAATCAAAGCTGTCTGAATCTGTACTTTCCATAGGCACTACATGTACTTTGGTTTGTACATGAAGTATAGCAGTGTGTCTGCTGAATGAGTCAGATGTAATGTGCAGCTCTCTTGTGAAGACCGCTGTTTCGCTGCACACAGAGCTGGGTTACAGTTGAACACTGCTGTGACTAACACTGAACACTACTGTTCCCCTGTACACAGAGCAGGGTTATAGCTGAAAACTACTGTTCCCCTGCACACAGAGCTGGTTTACAGCTGAACATTGCTGTTTCTCTGCACACAGAGCTGGTTTACAGCTGAACACTGCTGTTTCTCTGCACACAGAGCTGGTTTACAGCTGAACACTGCTGTTTCTCTGCACACAGAGCTGGTTTACAGCTGAACATTGCTGTTTCTCTGCACACAGAGGTGGTTTACAGCTGAACACTGCTGTTTATCTGCACACAGAGCTGGTTTACAGCTGAACATTGCTGTTTCTCTGCACACAGAGGTGGTTTACAGCTGAACACTGCTGTTTATCTGCACACAGAGCTGGTTTACAGCTGAACATTGCTGTTTCTCTGCACACAGAGGTGGTTTACAGCTGAACACTGCTGTTTATCTGCACACAGAGCTGGTTTACAGCTGAACATTGCTGTTTCTCTGCACACAGAGGTGGTTTACAGCTGAACACTGCTGTTTATCTGCACACAGAGCTGGTTTACAGCTGAACATTGCTGTTTCTCTGCACACAGAGGTGGTTTACAGCTGAACACTGCTGTTTATCTGCACACAGAGCTGGTTTACAGCTGAACACTACTGTTTCTCTGCACACAGAGCTGGTCTATACCACCTGAAGCCAGCATGCATGTAACTCCCCCGCCAACACAGACGCCTGGTTGTGTCCCACCAGACCATCTCGACCACACACTAGCTGCTCCTTTCCTTTTACTACCTCGCACACCCCAGAGCGTCGGTATTTATACAGCCCACCTCGGCCAACACTGTGGCTGCGGTGCCCGGTGCTGCACGCTACGAAGAGCACTCGAAGGCTCTTTACTCAAGGCTGACCAACACCTGACGCCCTGCGTTTTCTCTTGCGCAGCAGGGAGGTAAGTCGTGGCATTCTGATCAGTTGCCGTGAACATACTGCGTGGTATCTCTGTCGCTGCGTTGCGGTATGCACCGAGGAAGGTGGTGGTTGCCGTGTGGCGGGGGCGGCGACGGGCGCTAGGTGTGGTTTGTATGGGGGCGAGGCCGCGGTGATACACTGACTGTGCCGCCGGCGGCTGCGGTTGCCGGGAGGCTCGAGTCTGCGGGCTCCCGGAACACATGAGTGGTTGACGAGTGTAACAAGCTCGTTTCTAACCTAGGCGCAACAGATGCTGCGTCTATCTGATGGCTGAATCATGCTGTGACTTACACATTGAACATTTCTAAACTACTGGCTGGTCCCTCTGCTCAGGACCAGATGGTTGTTTACTAACTAAGGGCACCAGCTGCTGTTCCCTGCAGACACAGAGGGGTCGGGTTTCAGCGCACCCTCACTACTGTTTCTTGGCGCACACAGAAGGCTGCTTCTTACTTCCACGGACAGTTGGGGCGTGGTGGCATTTGAAGCATCGTGGCTGAATCCCTCCGGTATTACACGAAGGCGTGGTTTAATCAGTCTGTAACACTCTTGGGTTTCTGACTGCCCACAGCGCCATGTGTTTACATGCTGCAACACTGCCCTTGTGATGAACATTGTGATCCATCACGGAACACTCGACTACTATGAAGTTCCCAAGCAAGCACCACAGAGCTGGATTGGTTATACAACTAAAGCACTGGTGTGTCCCCTGCTAACATGGTTACGCGGTGGTGGGTTACCCAACGCGAAAACACACTCGTTCTTCTGCACATCAAGTGAGTCTGGTTTTACACTCAAGACAGCGAGTGTGGCTCATTTTTACCACCCGACAACAAGGCACCATGTTCAGGTTTAAGAGAGCCTAGATCCCCGGTCCTGTATACGATCAAAGAGCTGGGTTACAGCTGAACACTGCTGTTTCTCTGCACACAGAGCTGGTTTACAACTAAGCATAACTACACTTAAACTCCGGTCCCCTGTAACATAAGTGGTTAACAGCTGAATCCACTGCGTTCCCCCTGGCAACCATGCGTATGGCTTGGCCCCTACTATCAGCAACAACGCTTAATTTCAATGA
>BROE01000016.1:613713-625047 GCA_036571765.1 Plecoglossus altivelis
ACAGAGCTGGTTTACAGCTGAACACTGCTGTTTATCTGCACACAGAGCTGGTTTACAGCTGAACATTGCTGTTTCTCTGCACACAGAGGTGGTTTACAGCTGAACACTGCTGTTTCTCTGCACACAGAGCTGGTTTACAGCTGAACACTACTGTTTCTCTGCACACAGAGCTGGTTTACAGCTGAACACTGCTGATCCCCCGCACACAGAGCTGGTTTACAGCTGAACACTGCTGTTTCTCTGCACACAGAGCTGGTTTACAGCTGAACACTACTGTTCCCCTGCACACAGAGCTGGTTTACAGCTGAACACTACTGTTTCTCTGCACACAGAGCTGGTTTACAGCTGAACACTGCTGTTTCTCTGCACACAGAGCTGGTTTACAGCTGAACACTGCTGTTTCTCTGCACACAGAGCTGGTTTACAGCTGAACACTGCTGTTTCTCTGCACACAGAGCTGGTTTACAGCTGAACACTGCTGTTTCTCTGCACACAGAGCTGGTTTACAGCTGAACACTACTGTTTCTCTGCACACAGAGCTGGTTTACAGCTGAACACTGCTGTTTCTCTGCACACAGAGCTGGTTTACAGCTGAACACTACTGTTTCTCTGCACACAGAGCTGGTTTACAACTGAACACTGCTGATCCCCTGCACACAGAGCTGGTTTACAGCTGAACACTGCTGTTTCTCTGCACACAGAGCTGGTTTACAGCTGAACACTGCTGTGACTAACATTGAACACTAAACACTACTGTTCCCCTGCACACAGAGCTGGTTTACAACTAAACACTGGTGTTCCCCTGCACACAGAGCTGGGTTACAACTGAACACTACTGTTTCTCTGCACACAGAGCTGGTTTACAACTGAACACTGCTGATCCCCCGCACACAGAGCTGGTTTACAGCTGAACACTGCTGTTTCTCTGCACACAGAGCTGGTTTACAGCTGAACACTGCTGTTTCTCTGCACACAGAGCTGGTTTACAGCTGAACACTGCTGTTTCTCTGCACACAGAGCTGGTTTACAGCTGAACACTGCTGTTTATCTGCACACAGAGCTGGTTTACAGCTGAACATTGCTGTTTCTCTGCACACAGAGGTGGTTTACAGCTGAACACTGCTGTTTATCTGCACACAGAGCTGGTTTACAGCTGAACATTGCTGTTTCTCTGCACACAGAGGTGGTTTACAGCTGAACACTGCTGTTTATCTGCACACAGAGCTGGTTTACAGCTGAACATTGCTGTTTCTCTGCACACAGAGGTGGTTTACAGCTGAACACTGCTGTTTATCTGCACACAGAGCTGGTTTACAGCTGAACATTGCTGTTTCTCTGCACACAGAGGTGGTTTACAGCTGAACACTGCTGTTTATCTGCACACAGAGCTGGTTTACAGCTGAACACTGCTGTTTCTCTGCACACAGAGCTGGTTTACAGCTGAACACTACTGTCCCCCTGCACACAGAGCTGGTTTACATCTGAACACTGCTGATCCCCTGCACACAGAGCTGGTTTACAGCTGAACACTGCTGTTTCTCTGCACACAGAGCTGGTTTACAGCTGAACACTGCTGTTTCTCTGCACACAGAGCTGGTTTACAGCTGAACACTGCTGTTTCTCTGCACACAGAGCTGGTTTACAGCTGAACACTACTGTTTCTCTGCACACAGAGCTGGTTTACAGCTGAACACTGCTGATCCCCCGCACACAGAGCTGGTTTACAGCTGAACACTGCTGTTTCTCTGCACACAGAGCTGGTTTACAGCTGAACACTACTGTTTCTCTGCACACAGAGCTGGTTTACTGCTGAACACTACTGTTTCTCTGCACACAGAGCTGGTTTACAGCTGAACACTGCTGTGACTAACACTGAACACTACTGTTCCCCTGCACACAGAGCTGGTTTACAGCTGAACACTGCTGTTCCCCTGCACACAGAGCTGGTTTACAACTAAACACTGCTGTTCCCCTGCACACAGAGCTGGGTTACAGCTGAACACTACTGTTTCTCTGCACACAGAGCTGGTTTTCGGTGGTAGTGGTCGTACTTGGGATGCGAGGTGTGGACTTGTACCTCGTGACAGGTGAGTGACGATTTTCTGACCATCTTGACAGGTGAGTGTCCTTTCTCTGGTCCTCTAAACCAGGTGAGTGACCTTCTCTGTACCTCTGACAGGTGAGTGTCCTTTTCTGTACCTCTGACAGGTGAGAGTCCCTCTCTATACCTCTAACAGGTGAGTGTCCTTCTCTGTACCTCTGACAGGTGAGTGTCCTTCTCTGTACCTCTGACAGGTGAGTGACCCTCTCTATACCTCTAACAGGTGAGTGTCCTTCTCTGTACCTCTGACAGGTGAGTGTCCCTCTCTATACCTCTAACAGGTGAGGATGACCTTCTCTGTACCTCTTAACAGGTGGAGTGGCCTTCTCTGTGCCTCTGACAGGTGAGTGTCCTTCTCTGTACCTCTGACAGGTGAGTGACCTTCTCTGTACCTCTGACAGGTGAGTGACCTTCTCTGTACCTCTGACAGGTGAGTGACCTTCTCTGTACCTCTGACAGGTGAGTGACCTTCTCTGTACCTCTGACAGGTGAGTGACCTTCTCTGTACCTCTGACAGGTGAGTGACCTTTTCTGTACCTCTGACAGGTGAGTGACCTTCTCTGTACTTCTGACAGGTGAGTGACCTTCTCTGTACCTCTGACAGGTGAGTGTCCTTCTCTATACCTCTGACAGGTGAGTGACCCTCTCTGTACCTCTGACAGGTGAGTGACCTTCTCTGTACCTGTGACAGGTGAGTGACCTTCTCTGTACCTCTGACTAGTGAGTGACCTTCTCTGTACCTCTGACAGGTGAGTGACCTTCTCTGTACCTCTGACAGGTGAGTGTCCTTCTCTGTACCTCTAACAGGTGAGTGTCCTTCTCTGTACCTCTAACAGGTGAGTGTCCTTCTCTATACCTCTGACAGGTGAGTGACATTCTCTGTCACACTAGCAAATCGTATCAAAATAAAAGCCTTTGAATGATTGTTGTTGCTAAGAACTGAAGTGAGATCAACCAGACCACAAAAACCCAACATCCTGTCACACCTGATTTGGCCACATCAGTAAAAATAGAATCAGCCCTTTTGATACCCTCAGTATGCTGATTACCCTTGAAGCGTCGATTCAAAGGAACCATAGATTTTATGGGGGAGGTCCCCATTCTGTATGTGACGCCTACCTGCTGGCTTGCAAGCTTCAAAGGACCAGCTTCAGACAGCTGGGTCCAGCAACCATTTCTGCCCTTGGTTTGTGACGGACATTTGAACAAAGATCAAACCTTGATCAGAGGTTTTGAGGAACGCTCCTCAAGACTTCACCTTTAACATGAAAGTAGAAGTTGGAGAATTATGAGAGGGATATTTATAAATGTTTGTTTTTTTGTTCAATGTTGTGTTTACTGAAATCTTGGTTCTAGCAACTACTCTCCTACTCCCTGACAGATAATGAAGTCATCCTTGCAGAGCTGCCAACTCTCATGCGTTGGCCGTGAGACACATCTTATTGGCTACACACACAGTGAAGTCAGTCAAAGTCTATCATACTTGTGTACACAAAGTTAAAGAGAGTTGGCAACACTGTCCTTGGTATCTACACAAAGCTAACATAGTCAACATGTTTACCTTTAATAAATACATGGTAAAGATTTGTTGATGTGTGCAGGTTTACTTATGTTACAATTTCCTCTACACTTAGAACGGATTCATTCCTAAAGATGCGATTGATTACTACATGTTAAACATAGGATTCCTTAATGCCCTAAAACTATTATTAAGGTGGTGCTCAATTGTAATGAAATACTTAATTATAAGTTATTTTATTATTAATGGAGCAAACCCCACTGGAGATGTATACTGAGTACTGCTTTGCGGTGCTGTATGCTACATGTTGCTATGTGGAGCAACATTCTAGTTGTTGCTACATAGTGCTACATGCTAGGTGCTGCTACATGGTGCTACATGATAGATGTTGCTATCCAGTGCTACATGCTACTTGTTGCTATATGGTGCTGCACGTAAGATCTTGCTACATGGTGCTACTTGTTAGATGCTACATGCTAGACCAGTCTCACCTAGGCTGGTTTGGCATATTCTGTTGATATTGAACATTGTGCATCATGTGTTCCTAGAGGAAGCCTGGGCAGAGTGGTTCATTAATCTGTGAGATTGGAACAATCAGAACATTCCATTGGCTCCCTCCCTCCCGCGCCCAGCCCGCTGAGGGACCATCACTTGTGCTTTTCAATTACTAAAATATTCCCTGACACTGTGCTGCCTTGCCTGCTATATCTTCTAAAGCAGAAATCCTGCAGCACATCAGTCCTCCATCTATTTTAGCTAGAAGGTATCTATCAGCACTGAAGCACCTTTACAGAGGTGACTACAGCCGTCAAACTACCAGCTTCGAGTACACATGCACTACCAGCTTCAAGAACACACGCACTGCCTGCTTCTAGAATACATGCAGTACCTGCTTCTAGAATACACACACTACCAGCTTCTAGAACACATGCACTGGCAGGTTCATCAGTTTGTAGAAGGTTCTACAGTCCCATCTGGTTTCATATTCAGGTTTTGTCGGATAATGGGCTGTCTTTTAATTGGATCTATTATACATTTAAAATGAGTATTTACAGAGACAGTATGTTTAGACTTTAAATTGCTTTGGGGCTATACGTTCACAAACCTCCACAACCCCATAAAAGATTGCATTGCAATCCCCACAAAGCTAAACTGTTGAGTTGGTGCACAGGTCCACAAGTACACAAACATTCACACACACCTTAACCTATTTGGTTGTTTCTATGCGTCCCTATAAATAAGGTATAAGTGTGTGTTAAAGATTTTTCACAGCTGCTCTGGCCTGCCTGCAGATAAATCATTAACTCATTTCACACAGAGCAAAAGCAGATCCCTGTATTTACAGAGAGAGGCAGTTTATCTTTCCTAATGTGATAGGAGTAGACTGACAGGCCAGCCCTCGTCTAACTGCTATTACCCTGCTCTCACTGCTCTGACTTCACATCCATCTGTACCTGGCTCCCACTCTCTCTCTCTGTTTCTCGCTCTCTCTGTCTCTCACTCTCTGTATCTCTCCCTCTCTCTCCCTCCCACTCTCTCTGTCTCTCCCTCTCTGTATCTCTCCCTCTCTCTCCCTCCCACTCTCTCTGTCTCTCCCTCTCTCTATTTCTCCCTCCCTGTCTCTCACTATTTCTGTCTCTCTTGCTCTTCTCTCCTACATATTTAAAGATCCTCTGTTGACAAGTCACACGTTCAGCTTTTTTCAGTAGCACACCGATACAAGGAGAGTTTCCACAACGATGACAGGAAAAAGATTCACTTCATCATGGAGACGGAGATTGGACTCTCTTACTTGACAGGTAGATCAATGTGGGCTGAGGTCCTCCTCAACTCCTTTCCTCTCTTCCTCACCTCTCCTCCCTCCTCACCTCTCCTCCCTCCTCTCCTCCCTCCTCTCCTCCTCATCTCTCCTCCCTCCATATCCTCCAGTTACTCCTCCTTCATGCTCCCTTCTTGTTCTCCTGTCTATCTCCCGTTGGTTGTATTTTCCATCCATCTTATTTTCTGTCTCAGCGCCTGGACAAGTCCATTAGGCTGTAGACAGTCTAATGGCTGATGGCCGGTGATGGACAACCCTCTAGCTGATGAGAGGAGACCAGGAGGGGAGCACTACCAGGAGTTGTACCTCCCTCTCACACACACCCACCTATTGTGTATGAAGTACAAAGAGCTGTAGTAAGGCCAGATGGTTGGTGTCCATACTGCAAATTAGATTCAAGTAAATATTAAAATTGTTAAAACAGATTTTTTGAGACTCAAGGCTTTCCCTGGTGATTCTATGAATGTCACAACATGGTTCTGGATCAATGTGTCCACACTTCCACAGGGTTTACGAGGATTAGGGTCTTGCGAGGCCATTCTAACACTCTACCTCTTAGTCCAGTTTTACTAGCACTCTACCTCTTAGTCCAGTTTTACTAACACTCTAGTTCTTAGTCCAGTTTTACTTACACTCTACCTCCTAGTCCAGTACCACTAACACTCTACCTCTTAGTCCAGTTTTACTAACACTCTACCTCCTAGTCCAGTACCACTAACACTCTACCTCTTAATCCAGTTTTACTTACACTCTACCTCCTAGTCCAGTACCACTAACACTCTACCTCCTAGTCCAGTTTTACTAACACTCTACCTCCTAGTCCAGTACCACTAACACTCTATCTCCTAGTCCAGTTTTACTAACACTCTACCTCCTAGTCCAGTACCACTAACACTCTATCTCCTAGTCCAGTAGCACTAACACTCTACCTCCTGGTCCAGTCAACAGCGCTCCAAACTAACAGCTAATCCCACATGTATAATTAATCTTCTGGTAAATCCAAGGAGGTAATGATTGTGAGGGTGGCTTTGAACTATAAGACTTTCATTGTTTCTTCTGACACTCAGAGACCATGATCTTTTCCAAAACTAGATTATCTCTATCTTTCACTCTCTCTCTCTCTCTCTCTCTCTCTCTCTCTATATATATATATATATATATATTTCTGTCTTTCTCTCCCTTTATTGGCATGAAAGGACCAATATTCATATTGCCAAAGCAATGGTATATTTGTACATAAAATACTTGTACTTATATTGTAGATGTTTATATTTTTACCATATAGAGAAGCCCACAGAGTAGTTAAACATGAGCACATATGTCCATGTTTAACATTTCTACACCACACACTCTGCTTGCCATGCACACGTTCACACGTTAATACGTTCACACGTTCACACACACATGCACACACACGCACACACACACACACACACATGTTTATGTTGTATTGGTGTTACTGTAAGTTTCAAAGCAAGATAAGAATATTTACAAAAACAGATAGCACTGTGCAGATTCTAAAAGGAAACAACACTGACTTTAAGGCAAGGTTTCTGCCTCCTACGAACACTGTTGCTTCAAAATGCAACTCCCCCACACACAACGACACACACAAATGTTAATTTGTGAAAATGATGAACATCTCTTAAATTTCTTTACGGTTGCTCTGAGGAAATGTTTAAGTCAAAGGAACATGTTCATTGGTGGCTCTGGGATCTACAGTGCTGTCTGGACATCTTGTAGCGAGGCAAACGTCTGCACTCTGGTCTAAAGGATCAAGCTCGGATGAAGAGTCACATTGTAGACATTGTAGACAACACACTGTAATGTCAAGACGTTGTAGACAACACACTGCAATGCCAAGACGTTGTAGACAACACACTGCAATGCCAAGACGTTGTAGACAACACACTGCAATGCCAAAGAATTGTAGACAACACACTGTAATGCCAAAAAATTGTAAACAATACACTGTAATTCCAAAACGTTGTAGACAACACACTGCAATGCCAAAACATTGTAGACAACACACTAAAATGCCAAGACATTGTAGAAACACACTGTAATGCCAAGACATTGTAGACAACACATTGTATTTCCAAAACATTGTAGACAACACACTGTACACACTTGCTTGATCACACACACTCACACACATACACACTTGCTGGATCACACACACTCACACACATACACACTTGTTGGATCATACACTCACACACGAACACACTTGCTGGATCATACACACACACACACACATACACAGTTGCTGGATCATACACACACACACACACACACATACACACTTGCGGATAATACACAAACACTCAAACATTCAACCCAACAACAACACTACAGACTGCATGCACACAGTATAGGATTCCATCCATACTCTGACCCCACCAGAGCTGTGAGTGGTGATGTGGCTTGTGTGACCATGTGACCTGTGTGATCATGTGACCAGACCTGATTCTCACATGTCATTGCTGTGTAGTTGCTAAGTGAAGAACACTAAGCTTTACTGGTGAGTGTGATGGTGTGTGATGGTGTGTGGTTGTATGCAGGTGTGGGATGATGTGTGATGGTATGTGGTTGTATGCAGGTGTGGGATGGTGTGTGATGGTGTGTGTGTGTGCCTGTATGCGTGATGGTGTAGGTGCGTGTCTGTGTGTGTGTGTGTGTCTGTGTTAGTGTATGTGTGTGGGTGTGTGATGGTGTGTGTTAGTGTATGTACGTGTGTGTATGTACGTGTGTGTGTGTTTGTCTGTGTGTGTCACAGTGTATGTGTTCAACAGCAAGGATATCAACACCATAGTCATATAAAAAACAGCATCATTCACTGATAAACCTATTCCACCCAATAAGGAGCCAGCTTCTCTGAACCTTCCTGTTGCAGCTCAGCACTCTAGAGAACACGCATATCTGATCAACTGTTGGCATGACGCAGCTGCTGGCGCTGCCATCGTCAAGGCTGCTTCTTTACATCTGTGTGTGTTTTCAGAACAACACACACACAGCAGATAATCAAGGATCAAAAGTGCAGAAAGGAGTTGTGGTGGTGTTGTGGTGGTCAAATGGACAGGCTCTGTTTACCAGTCACAATGCAAAGCAGTCACATCACGCCTACCATTTCTACACGTTATAATGCAGGGAAGGTTCTGTGTGTCTGGGTGAAGGGAGGTTCTGTGTGTCTGGGTGAGGGGAGGTTCTGTGTGTCGGGTGAAGGGGAGGTTCTGTGTGTCGGGTGAAGGGGAGGTTCTGTGTGTCTGGGTGAAGGGAGGTTCTGTGTGTCGGGTGAAGGGGAGGTTCTGTGTGTCGGGTGAAGGGGAGGTTCTGTGTGTCGGGGGAAGGGGAGGTTCTGTGTGTCGGGGGAAGGGGAGGTTCTGTGTGTTGGGTGAAGGGGAGGTTCTGTGTGTTGGGTGAAGGGGAGGTTCTGTGTGTCGGGTGAAGGGGAGGTTCTGTATGTCGGGTGAAGGGGAGGTTCTGTGTGTCGGGGTGAAGGGGAGGTTCCACAGCTTGGCTAATGTTAATATCAGTATTCAGCAGCATGCGGTGACTTGAGCTGACCTCGAGATATCATGGGGAGAGCGGGGGAGGGGGGGGCTTTTGGGGCAACTTAACAAATCAGTTCAATGTAATGTCGTTTTTACATTAAGCCACAAAAATGATTTTGCGCTCAAATGAATCCCAAAATAAATTGCTCTCTCCAAATGCATGCTCGCATTCATTGTGGAAATCCCAATCTAGATTCACATCCAATAAAGACTATATCTGTTGGTTTGGCCCAATTGTTTACAACGCCTGGCTCTGCGGCTGCTTGAGATGACCTTGACATGACAAAGCTTCTCCATGTGCAAACACATGTTTTAAACATGTTCACGTGTTTCCATTCTGCTACAGTCTTTCCATCTCCCCTCCCTCCCTTCCTCACTTACTCCCTCCCTCCCTCCTGTGGCTCTCTCTTCTCTCACCAGGTATGAGTGGCAGGTACATAGAAGCTACAGAGCACGATCACACAGCGTGTCTGTGTAGTGGTGGGTTCCATATTCCTGAAGTGAATTTTTCCTAAGAAGGACAAAAATCTCCTCCACCCAGCTACCTTTATAGCTCTCTGTCTCAATATATATATGTCTCTCTGTCTCTCAATCTATCTCAATCTCCATCTGTCTCTCTGTCTCTCTCTATCTCTGTCTGTCTCTCTGTCTCTCTATCTGTCTCTTTCTCTGTTTCTCTGTCTGTCTCTCTGTCTCAATCTCTGTCTGTCTCTGTCTCTCCATATGTCTCTCTGTCTGTCTCTCTGTCTGTCTCTCAGTCTCTACATCTCTCTCTATCTCTATCTGTCTCTATCTGTTTCTCTCTCTCTATCTGTTTCTCTGTCTCTCTCTGTCTCAATCTCTCTGTCTGTTCATATGTCTCTATGTCTCAATCTCTATCTGTCTCTCTGTCTGTCTATCTGTCTCTGTCTCAATCTCTATCTGTCTCTCTGTCTTTCTATCTGTCTCTCTATCTGTCTCTCTGTCTCAATCTCTCTGTCTCTCTGTGTCTGTCCCTCTACATATCTCTCTCTCTCTGTCTTTCTCTGTGTCTGTCTCTGTCTCTGTCTGTCTGTCTGTCTGTCTGTCTGTCTGTCTGTCTGTCTGTCTGTCTCTGTCTCTGTCTCTGTCTCTGTCTCTGTCTCTGTCTCTATCTCTCTGTATATATCTCTCTGTCTGTCTCTGTCTTTCCCTCTCTGTGTTTGTCTCAGTGTCTCTTTCTCTGTGTCTGTGCATACTGTCAGAGCAGTCGGCCTAATGCTGAGCCTGGCTGTTGAGGTTAATTGTTTATTAAGTTCAAGTTCAAGTTCAAGTTCAAGTTGTGCTTTATTGTCATCCCGCTACATGCGGGGTGCATACAGTGGAACGAAATGTCGTGCCTCACAGAGCCGATGGTCAGTGGGGGGTGATCCGCGGAGTTCCTCCTGAAGTCCATCACAACTTCCTTTGTCTTGCTCAAGTTGAGGGACAGGTTGTTAGCACCACACCATTTCGCTAGCTGTGCCAGTTCCTCTCTATAGTGTGTTTCATCGTTGTTGCTGATGAGACCTACCACTGTTGTGTCATCAGCAAACTTGATAATGTGGTTGGAGCTGAACTTGGCAGTGCAGTCGTGGGTCAGCAGCGTGAAGAGCAGCGAGCTGAGCACACAGCCTTGTGGGGCACCTGTGCTCAGTGTTGAGGTGCTCGAGGTGTTATGGTCGACACGGACTGACTGAGGTCTTTCGGTTAGAAAGTCCAGAATCCAATTGCAGAGGGAATTTTTCTGGCCCAGTAAGTTTAATTTGCTAGTGAGCTGTTGTGGGATTATTGTGTTGAATGCTGAGCTGAAGTCAATGAACAGCATTCTTACATAAGAGTCTTTGTTTTCTAGATGGGTAAGTGCCAGATGGATGGTTGAGGAGATTGCATCGTCTGTGGAGCGGTTCGGACGATATGCAAACTGGAGCGGGTCGAGTGTTTCAGGGAGGCTGGTTCTTATGTTCTTCATGACTAACTTCTCAAAGCACTTCATTATGATAGGGGTCAGTGCTATGGGACGGTAGTCATTCAGACAGGACACCGGCGATTTCTTCGGTACAGGTATGATAGTTGTGGATTTGAGACATGTGGGGACGACTGCCTGGGCCAGCGAGGTGTTGAAGATGTCTGTTAGGACATCTGTCAGCTGTGCAGCACAGTCTTTCAGTACACGGCCAGATATATTGTCGGGGCCCGCAGCCTTGCGTGGGTTGATCCTAGATAGGGTCTTCCTTACGTCAGCTGGAGACAGACAGAGTGCCTGGTCGTTGGGGGTAGTGGGTAGTTTTTGTGCTGGTGTGACATTCTGCGTGTCAAACCGTGAATAAAAGTGGTTGAGTGT
>BROE01000016.1:625639-647761 GCA_036571765.1 Plecoglossus altivelis
GCGGCCGCAGTGATGCGCTCTCTGTACCGGTCCGTCGTGGTGAAGAAGGAGCTGAGCCGGAAGGCAAAGCTCTCAATTTACCGGTCAATCTACGTTCCTACTCTCACCTATGGTCATGAACTTTGGGTAATGACCGAAAGGACGAGATCGCGGATACAAGCGGTCGAAATGAGTTTTCTCCACAGGGTGGCTGGGCGCTCCCTTAGAGATAAGGTGAGGAGCTCGGTCACACGGGAGGAGCTCGGAGTAGAGCCGCTGCTGCTACACGTCGAGAGGAGCCAGCTGAGGTGGCTCAGGCATCTGTTTCGGATGCCTCCTGGACGCCTCCCTCGGGAGGTGTTCCGGGCATGTCCTACCGGGAGGCGGCCCCGGGGAAGACCCAGGACACGCTGGAGGGACTATGTCTCTCGGCTGGCCTGGGAACGCCTCGGGATCCCCGCGGAGGAGCTGGAGGTGGTGTGCGTGGAGAAGGAAGTCTGGGCCTCCCTGCTCAGACTGCTGCCCCCGTGACCCGGCCCCGGATAAGCGGAAGAAAATGGATGGATGGATGGATGGTTCTTATGTTATTCATGACTAACTTCTCAAAGCACTTCATTATGATATGGGGGTCAGTGCTATGGGATTTTAGTCATTCAGACAGGACACCGGCGATTTCTTCGGTACAGGTATGATAGTTGTGGAGTACAGGTATGATAGTTGTGGAATTAAGGCGAGGGCTGTGGTGATCTAAGGTAAGAGTGCAGCCAAAGCTTCCAGCACTGGGCTACTGTCCAGCCCAGCCTCCCCTGCATGTCATTACAGACGCAGCATGACGGCTGGTGCTCCGGGCCCCAGGCCCTGGCAGGGCTACCAGCCACAGAGAGGTCCCAGAGCAGAGCCTGGGATGGAAGGGTGGACACACTGTAGCCTGGAAGTCATGGGAGAGTTTGATGAATGCTCAGTTCACTTGGCACAGTGTGGTATGTGTGTGTGTGTGTGTTTTTTTGTGTGTGTGTGTGTGTGAGTGTGTCAGTTCTGTATATGTGTGTGTCTGCATGTGTGTGTGTCTGTATGTGTGCATCTGTGTGTGTGTGTGTCTGTGTGTATTTGGCACTTGTGGTTACTACACCCTCAGAGGATGAAGGGTGTCCACTAGAGTTGAGGGCTGCTAAACACAGTGAGAGGACAACAGAGATGGCTGGAGATGCCTGCAGCCAAACATTCAAGGTTCCCCGGTTTGATATGAGCAGTTCAGTACTGTTCCACATTAGAACTGCTAGCATAGCACATCTTATCCTCCTCCTCTCTCCTCCTCCTCTGCCTCCTCCTCTACATTCTACTTCCCTCCTTCTTCTCCCTTCCCTCCTCTCTTCTCCTCGTCTCCCTCCTCTTCCTCTCTCCTCCTCTTCATCATAGTCTTGGTTTCAGACAGGCTCTGGCTGTGTCACAGCTTGGACAGACTGCAAAAACCCAATTAATCTTGGTTACCTCCACATTAAAGCCTGCTGCTAGTCATCATCAGTATGGCTGCCTCTCTCTCCGCTCCCTCCTCATCGTGTTCTCATGACAACAGGCTGCCTGAACAAGACCATCCACTACACTGCTAGTCTGCCTTACAGACTAGTTCAAGCTCACTCTGCCTTAACAACAGGTCTCAGAATAGGAGTAAATGAAAGCTGTACACAGTGAATAAATCCATAGGCTGGATTAATAAAATCTCCTCCTTCGAACAGCTGCATGCTGGGTAGTCATGTTGAACATGTGATGGAGGGTCCTGCATGTTACATTTACATTTGTACATTAACTCATTTAGCAGACGTATATTGACGTGTTGCTGCTGGTGTGAAACAAGAGCCTGATGCAGATAATGATGCATTTGGTTTGTGGAGCGATCATCCTTTCACCTTACCTTCACTCAGGATATTCTCTCTCACCTTCACTCAGGATATTCTCTCTCACCTCACTCAGGATGTTCTGTCTCATCTCACCTTCACTCAGGATGTTCTCTCTCACCTCACTCAGGATGGTATGTCTCATCTCACCTTCACTCAGGATGTTCTCTCTCACCTACACTCAGGATGTTCTCTCTCACCTTCACTCAGGATGTTCTCTCTCACCTTCACTCAGGATGTTCTCTCTCACCTTAACTCAGGATGTTCTCTCTCACCTACACTCAGGATGTTCTCTCTCACCCTCACTCAGGATTTTCTCTCTCACCTAAGAGAGATCCTTGATTAATACTGAATAATTGAGTCAACAGAGCAAATTAATATTCGGAGCAAATTGAACATTTTATAAAACAGGAGCAGATCTTTACAACTAAGAACACACAGGTTGAAATTAATATTGACAAATCACGTATTCAAGGAAAGTAGATGTAAAACAAAAAAAGACTAGTGAGCTCATTAATTTGACAGCCAGTCAATTTTCAGTCAATTATGAACTTCCTGATCATTCAATTCAATTCAATTCAATTTATTTTTGTAACGCCCAAAATCACAACAACAGTTGCCTCGAAGGGCGACAAGGATTCCATCATTGGTCAATAAACAGAAAACCACATTATAAAAATGTACATATGATTTTAGCAAATGGACGACTGTCCCGGAACATCCCCTGTCCTTAGACCCTCCTTCTCGGCAAGGAAAAACTACAACAAAAAAAAACAACAAAAAACCCTGTGGGAAAAAGTAGAAACCTCGGGGAGAACCACAGTGAAGGAGAGATCCTGCTCCCACGGACGGACAGGCTGTAGATGTTCCAGGACTGGCGTGCATCCATATTGCGATGGACTGTAAAGAAAGAACCCCTCAGGCGAAAGGAAGGGTTCATCTAGATCATCAAGTGCGAGGAGAGTTCGGCTATTCAGCGAAGTGGGTCTGAGGAAAGCAGTTCGTCTGTTGTACGAAGTACCTTCGACAGTTGAGGAGCACCCGGGTCCACAGATCAAGTCGCTAGGCGGGGCGAGGCATGTAGGGTGGAGTCATCGCCATGGCAGCATCCAGGACAGAGCCCACCTCGTCATGAACATAGTTCACACTAAGACAGGGGAGCGCATCTAGTTAAAGTTACATGTGATCAAGGTTGAGCAGGGTTGAGCAGGTTTGATCATGGTTGAGCAGGGTTGATAAGGTTGATCAGAGTTGAGAAGGGTTGATAAGGTTGAGCAGGGTTGAGCAGGGTTGATAAGGTTGAGCAGGGTTGAGCAGGGTTGATAAGGTTGAGCAGTGTTGATTAAGGTTGAGCAGGGTTGATTAAGGTTGAGCAAGCTTGAGCAGAGTTGAGCAGGGTTGAGCAGGGTTGATCAGGTTTAAGCAGGATTGATCAGGGTTGATCAAGGTTGATACGATTGAGCAGGGTTGAGCATGATTGATAAGGTTGAGCAGGGTTGATAAGGTTGAGCAGGATTGAGCATAATTGATAAGATAGATCAGGGTTGAACGACGTTGATAAGGTTGAGCAGGATGGAGCATGATTCATAAGGTTGATCAGGCTTGAGCAGGGTTGATCGCGGTTGATCGCGGTTAAGCAGGGTTGATCAGTGTTGATCAAGGTTGATCAAGGTTGATAAGGGTTGAGCAGGGTTGAGGCCTCTGACGGTTCGTTTGAGGAACATCTGAAGTCTTTAGATTATTAATTCAGTTTTATTGTACAAGAAGAGTGCTGTATCTGAGGTCAGAAGGTGGTTGGTCAAGGTAGCAAATTGTGTTGTCCAAACTGCCTCTCTTTCATTTCACCTACTGGAAATGTGAAATGGTGTTGGGCGGGCTAAAAAATAATGTACATATCCTTGTTCTGGACATCTTTGTACAGTTACAAAATGTACAACAGAGAGAAGGCCCAATATGAGAGGATCTGAGTTAATGATGGGGTTGTAAGTGATGTTGCTTATGTAATAAGCTAATGCTATGTTGGTAGACATTTTAATCAAAAGTACGATACAGTACAGGGGAGATGATCCTGCAAGCTCTTGGTCTGCAGTCAATGCTCTAACCATTGAGCCCCACCCTGATTCAAAAAGGGTGCAAATCTTATTTATGCTGTGTTTGTCCTCATCAGGGGTGTGGATCCAGCTGGAGTGGTGCTCAGCAGATGTGCTCTGCAGATGTGCTCAGTAGATGAGCTCTGCAGATGTGCTCAGCAGATGTGCTCTGCAGATGTGCTCTGCAGATGTGCAGCCTCTCTGTCATTTGGATGGTGGATGAGCTCAACACAGCACTCCACTAATACACCTGCTGTCAACACAGCACTCCACTAATACACCTGCTGTCAACACAGCACTCTACAAACACACCTGTTGTCAACACAGCACCCCACTAGCACAACTTTAACTCCACTAACACACCTGCTGTCAACACAGCACTCCACAAACACACCTAGTCTATGCAGTAACATAAATACGCTCACCTGGTCTGCACAATAACCCAGGTTCTTAGACCTATTTTAGTACCACAAATACCCCTGGTCTGTACAATACTCCAGACACCCCTGGTCTAGACAGCTCTCCAGCTTGTCAACAGAGTCTGCTTCTATGAACTGGTATCCATGTTCTAAAAGCCAGTAAAGCCCAGGGGAGTGAAAGCTTTTAGGAGGATACATGTGGTCCATTATGATACAACCAGACACTCCCCGACGAATGGCTCAGAACAGCAAGCAAGGCAACTCCTTCATCTCTCTCCTTCTCCTCCTCTCCACCCTCTTCACCCTCTTTCTCCCTTTCTCTCTCCTCTCTCTCCTCGCTCTTCCTCTTGTCTGGCCTCTCTCTCCTCTCTCTCCCTCTTGTCTGGCCTCTCTCTCCTTGGTCCTTCTCCTCTGTCCTTCTTTAGATGTTGTTGTGTCCTTGTCCCCACAAGGATCTTGCGTGTCAAGATCACATTCAATGTCTTCAGCATTGGAATGTCTGGGATAATGATTCGCTCTCATTCTCCCCATCCTTCTAACCCCCCAGTCCCCTCCCCTCTGCCCCCCTGCATCCCCCTCCCCCCACATCAGCTGCAGAGTGATCACACAGTGCTGTCACTCTGCAGCTGTGATCAAAGCTGCAGTCTCCAGATGGAAGCACCAGATTCTCTTCTCTGTCAACTGCAGACCTCTAAACCAGACAACCAACGAATGCTAAAGCCCTCTCATTTATAATGGAGCATCGTCCACCACTGACCTGCCCCCAGCCTCCCCCAGCATCTCCAGGAGTACACTTGGTCTTGGGAGACCGAGCATCAATAATGCATTCTGGGAGAACAGAAAGCCTGCTTGGTTTGAAACGGCTGATGTACGCTAAATCTTCCACCTTTTCGGTCCTCTAGAAAAACAAGACATCAAAACAATGTGGTTGGCATTCCAGTGTTGTGGTGATGATGTAGAGATGGTGTGATGGTGTAGTGGTGTGGTGATGTAGAGATGGTGTGATGGTGTAGTGGTGTAGTGATGGTGTAGCGGTGTAATGGTGTGTTTCCAGCTACTCCCTTCCAGCAGAAGGTTGCGATCCATTCTGTTTTGGCTCTGGTCTGTTCTAGAGTTGAGAGTCGGAGCGGACAGTCATATGTGTCCTGACAGACTGTCTCTCCTCTCTGCTCACTAACCACAGAGAGACTGTCTCTCCTCTCTACTCACTAACCACAAAGAGACTGTCTCTCCTCTCTGCTCACTAACCACCTAACAGACTGACCCTAGAGAGACTGTCTCTCCTCTTTGCCCACTAACCACTGAGAGACTGTCTCTCCTCTCTGCTCACTAACCACTGAGAGACTGTCTCTCCTCTCTGCTCACTAACCACAGAGACTGTCTCTCCTCTCTGCTCACTAACCACAGAGAGACTGTCTCTCCTCTCTGCTCACTAACCACAGAGAGACCGTCTCCCCTCTCTGCTCACTAACCTCCTAACAGACTGTCTCTCCTCTCTGCTCAGTAACCACACGAGATGCACTTTGAGACAGGAGCCGCTGGCCCATGGAGAACATATGGACACCAGGAAATTATTTGTGCAAATCCTCGCCTATAAAAAGGAAACTAATAAAGGAAGCTTAGCGAAGCAAGCTCCATTTTACAGAACATTACACCTTGAGACAGTGACAAAGAGAGAGGGGAGGAGGGAGGGGGAGAGTGTGTGTGTGAGAGAGAAAGATGGAGAGAGCCCAACAGAGACAGAGAGAGAGGCATAGGCAGAAGGAGGTGCTGGTGTTGTGAATGGATGCTCACCCCAGTCTCTTTGCGTTGTTTATCTCATCCTGGAATGGCTGCATATCATAGCAGCAGTGGCCTGTAGGAAATACACCTCCTCCACCCCTACCTCTACCTCCTCTAGCACCTCATACTCTACCTCCTCTACCTCCTCTACAACCACCTCTACTACCACCTCTCCCACATCCTCTTCCACCTCCTCTACCTCCTCTACCTTCTCTGGCACCTCCTCTACCTCCTCTAGCACCTCCTACTCTACCTCCTCTACCACCTCCTCTACCACCTCCTCTACCTCCTACTCTACCGCCTCCTCTACCACCACCTCTACCACCTCCTCTACCACCACCACTTCCTCTACCTACTCTACCACCTCCTCTACCACCTCGACCACTTCTACCACCACCTCTACCACCACCTCTACCGCCTCATCTACCACCACCTCTACCACCTCTACCACCACCACTTCCTCTACCTACTCTACCACCTCCACTACCACCTCGACCACTTCTACCACCACCTCTACCACCACCTCTACCGCCTCATCTACCACCACTTCTACCACCTCCTCTACCACCTCGACCACTTCTATCACCACCTCTACCACCACCTCTACCACCACCTCTACCGCCTCCTCTACCACCACCTCTACCACCTCCTCTACCACCACCACTTCCTCTACCTACTCTACCACCTCCTCTACCACCTAGACCACCTCTACCACCACCTCTACCGCCTCATCTACCACCACCTCGACCACTTCTACCACCACCTCTATCACCTTCTGTGGCACCTCCTCTACCTCCTCTACCACCTCTACCTCCTCTACCATCTCATCTACCACCACCTCTACCACATTCTCCGCTACCTCCTCTACCTCCTCTACCACCTGTGCCTCCTCTACCATCTCATCTACCACCAGTTCCTCTTCCTCTCCATCCTCTTTATAGTAAGGAAAGTGTACTGCAGCTTGTTCTGAGAGAGTTGCGCTGCAGTGGCTGTCTCTACTGAGAGAGAGAGCTGTGTTGCAGTGGCTGACTCCACTGTGAGAGAGAGCTGTGTTGTAGAGGCTGACTCCACTGTGAGAGAGACCTGTGTTGTAGTGGCTGACTCCACTGTGAGAGAGAGCTGTGTTGTAGTGTGTCTCTGTCCACTGTGAGAGAGAGCTGTGTTGTAGTATGTCTGTGTCCACTGTGTGAGAGAGAGCTGTGTTGCAGTGTGTCTGTGTCCACTGTAAGAGAGAGCTGTGTTGCAGTGGCTGTCTCCACTGTGAGAGAGAGCTGTGTTGCAGTGTGTCTGTGTCCACTGTGAGAGAGAGCTGTGTTGTAGTGGCTGTCTCCACTTTGGGACAGAGCTGTGTTGTAGTGTGTCTGTGTCCACTGTGAGAGAGAGCTGTGTTGCAGTGGCTGTCTCCACTTTGGGACAGAGCTGTGTTGCAGTGTGTCTGTGTCCACTGTGAGAGAGAGCTGTGTTGCAGTGTGTCTGTGGCCACTGTGAGAGAGAGCTGTGTGGCAGTGTGTCTGTGTCCACTGTGAGAGAGAGCTGTGTTATAGTTGTCTCTCTCCCCACAGCAACAGAACAGTCTGTTGTAACCGGAACCTTGGGAAGAAGCAGCAGTAATGCATGTGCATCTTTTTACATTCCACAAAGCCTGTGTGCGCACACACAGTCCTAACCCAAACCCACACAAGTACACACTTAATCACATACAATAAAACAATTGCAAACACGATTACACACTCACACACAATTACACACATACCCTCAGACACACAAACACATATACGCATGCACACACGCATGCGCACAAACTGAGACATGAAGACAGTCAGAGAACCTGGTTTATGGAATCCGCTCTACTAGGAAACATCACAACCTTGGATCAGGGTTGATACAAACCTTGGGCGGTCATTAGTCCTCTCCCTCCAGTCCCTTCTCCTCTCCTCTCCTCTCTCCCCTCTTCTGTCCTCTTCTCCTCATTTTTACCTACTTTTCTCACACTTACTCTGTTTCCTTCTTCCCTCTCTCTCTCTCTCTCTCTCTCTCTCTCTCTCTATCTCTTCCTTTCTCTCTTTGTCTAAATATCTCTCTATCGCTCCCTCTCTCTCTCTATTTTTCAGTCTATCTCCCCCCTATCTCTCTCTCTGGATTCTAACAGACAGGTGGAACCCAGAGGGATACAGCATGAAAGAGACTTTTGATTGGTCAGATATCTCTCTCACTGTCACCCTTCTTTAAGTGTACAAGTTGATAAAGCAGAGGCAATGTAATTGGTTCATATAATTCTGTGGTAACATTATAATTGGTTGCCGTGATTCAGAGAGGTAGGGCACAGCAGGAGTTGCTGCAGAGTCTCATAAGTCTACTTTGAACATGGAAATGAACCTGGTTTGTTAGTAGCCATTCTTTCTGCCTGGCCCAGTAGAGACTCTATTACGCTGAGAGGGCAGTAACTCACTCTCTAAGAACAGGACAGGGGGAGAAAGGGAGAGAGCAGGCAGGAGGAGAAAGGAAAAGAGAGCAGGCAGGAGGATAAGGAGAGATCAGGCAGGAGGGGAAGGAGAGAGCAGGCAGGAGGGGGAGGGGGAGAGCAGACATGAGGAGAAAAGGAGAGAGTAGGCAGGAGGGGAAGGAGAGAGCAGGCAGGAGGGGGAGGGGGAGAGCAGGCAGGAGGAGAAATGGAGAGAGCAGGCAGGAGGAGAAAGGAAAAGAGAGTAGGCTGAAGGGGAAGGAGAGAGCAGGCAGGAGGAGAAGGAGAGATCAGGCAGGAGGAGAGGGAGAGAGCAGGTAAGAGGAGAAAGGGAGAGAGCAGGCAGGAGGAGAAAGGGAGAGAGCAGGCAGGAGGAGAAGCAGAGAGTAGGCAGGAGGAGAAGCAGAGAGCAGGTAGGAGGAGAGGGAGAAAGCAGACAGGATGGGAAGGAGAGCGCAAGCAGGAGGGGAAGGAGAGAGCAGGCAGGAGGAGAGAGAGAGCAGGTAGGAGGATAGGGAGAGAGCAGACAGGAGGGGAAGGAGAGAGCAGGCAGGAGGAGAAGGAGAGAGCATGCAGGAGGAGAAAGGGAGAAAGCAGGCAGGAGGAGAGGGTGAGAGCAGGTAGGAGGAGAAAGGGAGAGAGCAGGCAGGAGGGGAAGGAGAGAGCAGGCAGGAGGAGAGGAACATTGGGAAGAAATTGGGATTTCTTGAGTAGACCGCAAGAGGGGAGCTGAGAAGGAAGAGAGGAGAGAGGAGACAGATAGAGAGGAGCGAGGAAAGAAGAGAAGATAGAGGAGACAGAGAGAGAGAGGAATAAGAGACAGATAGAGAAGAGGAGGAGGGGGAGACAGAGGGAGAGAGAGAGAGGAATAGGAGACAGAGAAAGAGGACATAGGAGGAGATCCATAGAGAGGAGGAGGGGGAGACAGAGAGAGGACACAGGAGGAGACAGAGAGAGTGGAGGAAGAGGAGACAGAGAGAGTGGAGGAGAGAGGAGACAGAGAGAGTGGAGAAGAGAAGAGGTGTAAATGTCATGGAGAGGTGGGTAAAATGTGAGTTTATGTGAAAGAGAAGAATATCTTAAAGAAAATAAGATGAAGAAAGTGTTGTAATCCAGTCTGCTGTTGTTGTAGGTGTGTTGTTGAGAGGCTATTGTTAGTCAGCGTGTCTCTGGGCTGAGCTGCCAGGCCTTGTCTCAGCAGCTTCACAGGAGCAGAATGACAGCTAGGTCACCCTGTCTGTTCAGCTGTCACTGAAGAACACGGCACCCCTGTCACACACACACCCCTGTCACACACAAAAACAACACACACCCGTCACACACACACACTATCAACACACAACCATCACACACAAACTAACTACACGCACACACTATAAACACGCACCTGTCACACACACTAAAAACACACATGCTCACCCTAACAACATACACACACCAACAACACACACACTAACGACACACTCACACACCCGTCACACACACATACACCAACTACACACACACTAACAACACACACACCAACAACACACACACATTAACAACACACTCACACACCCGTCACACACACACACCAATTACGCACACCCGTCACACACACACTAACAACAAACACACGCTAACAACACACTAACAACACACAAACTAACAACACACACCCATCACACACACACTAACAACACACACATGCATACCCCTGCCACACACACATGCACACCCTATGTAGAGCAGGAGCACAGAATACCTACTTCAGCAGCCAATCAGACTTTGACACTTTGTGATCAGGTGACCAATCAGAGACCCAGCTACACCCCATGAGGCTGATTGCCTGTATACCAGAGGCTGCTTTAACAGGAGGAGGCCTGATTAGAGGCTGGGATAGAAGGTATGTTAGAGGCTGGGTTAGAGGCTGGGAAAAAACACTGGTTTGGAGGCTGTGTTATAGGCTGGGGTAGAGGGTTAGTTAGAGGCTGGAGTACAATGGATGTTAGAGGCTGTGGTAGAGGCCGTGTTGAGGCCTGGGTTAGAGTCTGGAGTCAAGGGTAAAGTCTTAAACAAAGTAACCAACGTGTACAGGAAACTGTTGCTTGGCAACAGTCCAGTCCCATTCCAATTGTGGAACTAATTGTGTTGTCAGAGCCTAATAAATAATTAAATTAACACATAATTCATCACCTTTTATTGTTGACAAATAAATGCATCTTGTAGAACTGTTGTCACAAAACTGTATGTGACTGGAAGTGATGCTGTATCAAAGCTGTATGTCACCACAGCTGTTCTGAATATCAGAACAGCTGAGTTAATCTCCACCCTCATACAGCAGACCACAGGCAGACCTGCAGGTAGTCATGACAAGTAGAAGCTCTCGTGTTGAAATCTAACAGCTTGCTAAACAGTCTGTCTGGAGCCTTGCTATGAGATAGAGCATCTCCCAGCTCTGCACACACACACACACACACACACACACACACACACACACACACACACACACACACACACATATGCACACACACACATGCACAGATACTCCTAAACCACAGTCTGGAGAGACATTGGTCTGTGGTGGTTAATCACTGCATATTAACTGTAGATGAAGATGTATTAGTCTCATAACACAGCCTAGCCTGCCACCGACACTGAGGTGATGTTTATTCACATCTAGATAATTACATCTGCATTATCTATGAGGAGCGTGCAAAAAATGTCTGCATGCCCACTGTCCTCTCCCAATAACAAGCCGTTGATGTGCCTCTCACTCAGAAACAGACCTTCTGGAGAAGCAACCTCATGTTCTGTGTTCATTAAAAGATGATCTAGACCCAGGGCGTGTGGAGGAGAGGAATGGCCTCTGATATCAACTATATTACACATCTAAATGACTTCCTCATCGAGGCTGACGCCTCTTTCGTGGCTGTAATAAATATATTAGCTGAATTATGCCTGGCTCAGCTGGCTGTCTGCCTAACCTGCTGGGAGAGATGAGGCAGGGCTGGAGTAAGAGACAAGGCTGGAGTCAGAGGCTTCGCTGGAGTCAGAGGCAGGGCTGGGTTTGACAGACACGTCTGGAGTCAGAGACAGGGCTGGAGTCAGAGGCAGAGCTGGGTTTAAGAGACAGGGCTGGAGTCAGAGGCACGGCTGGAGTCAAAGGCAGGGCTGGGGTCATAGGCAGGGCTGGAGTCAGAGACACAGCTGGGTTTAAGAGACAGGGCTGGGTTTAAGAGACATGGCTGGAGTCAGAGGCAAGGCTCAAGTCAGAGGCAGGGCTGGAGTCATAGGCAGGGCTGGAGTCAGAGACAGGGCTGGAGTCAGAGACAGTCCTGGAGTCAGAGACAGGGCTGGAGTCGAAGGCAGGGCTGGAGTAAGAGACAAGGCTGGAGTCAGAGGCTTCGCTGGAGTCAGAGGCAGGGCTGGGTTTGACAGACAGGGCTGGAGTCAGAGACAGGGCTGGAGTCAGAGGCAGGGCTGGGCTGGGTTTAAGAGACAGGGCCGGAGTCAGAGGCACGGCTGGAGTCAAAGGCAGGGCTGGGGCCATAGGCAGGGCTGGAGTCAGAGACACATCTGGGTTTAAGAGACAGGGCTGGGTTTAAGAGACATGGCTGGAGTCAGAGGCAAGGCTCAAGTCAGAGGCAGGGCTGGAGTCATAGGCAGGGCTGGAGTCAGAGACAGGGCTGGAGTCAGAGACAGGGTTTGGGTCAGATACAGGGCTGAGGTGAGAGGTAAGGCTGGGATGAGAGGCAGGGCTGGAGTCAGAGGCAGGGCTGGAGTCAGAGGCAGGAATGGAGTCAGAGACAAGGCTGGAGTCAGACACAGGGCTGGAGTCAGAGACAGGGCTGGAGTCAGAAAAAGGGTTGGAGACAGAGACAGGGCTGAGGTGAGAGGCAGGGCTGGGATGAGAGGCAGGGCTGGAGTCAGAGGCAGGGCTGGAGTCTGAGACAGGAATGGAGTCAGAGACAGGGCTGGAGTCAGAGGCAAGGCTGGAGTCAGAGACAGGATTGGGCTTAAGAGGCAGGGCTGGGGTGAGAGACAGGGCTGGACTCAGAGGCAGGGCTGGAGTCAGAGGCAGGGCTGGAGTCTGAGACAGGAATGGAGTCAGAGAGAGGGCTGAAGTCAGAGGCAGGGCTGGAGTCAGAGACAGGATTGGGCTTAAGAGGCAGGGCTGGAGTCAGAGAAAGGGCTGGGTTTAAGAGACAGGACTGGAGTCAGAGGCAGGGCCGGAGTCAGAGGCAGGACTGGGGTGAGAGACAGGGCTGGACTCAGAGACAGGGCTGGAGTCAGAGGCAGGGCTGGAGTCAGAGGAAGGGCGGGATTAAGAGGTAGGGCTGGTGTCAGAGACAGGGCTGGAGTCAGAGGCAGGGTTGGAGTCAGAGGCAGGATTGTCTCCTCTAACCCCCTTTGTGTCCTAGACTTCTGGTTTAGGAATATTAAATGATATGTTGGCATCATCCGGGGCATCAGTAATTCAGGCGCACGGTGAACTTCAGACAAGCAGGTCTTTGGGGATGGAGCGGCTTCCGCTAGAACCTCTGGGTTCTCCTCCTGGGTCTCTGTGTTCTCCTCTGCGAGAACGGCCAATAAGGAAGGTCTCCCTGAAACCTCATCAATGAGCCATGAAAAATGCTTTTCACAATTGAACCTGATTAGTACCAGCCCTGGTCAACACACTGAGCTTCAGGCTCCTTAAATAATCACTAGTGGATGAATGTGTTTCTGCCACCTAAGTACAGTGGGAACACTGGACAAACACACCTTTCTGTGTCTGTGATTAATGAACTGATGGAATTAAAGAAACAGACATGCCCAGATGCCTGAACACTGATCACCCAGAGCCTTACACATGTGACCCTTACGCATGTGACCCTTACATATGTGACCCTTACACATAGGATCCTTACACATATGATCCTTACACATATGATCCTTACAAATAGCTGTTGACTGACTTTCTCTGAGCTCTGATATGACACAGCACACATCACCTCCTCACACACACACTGAAACACACACAGAAAGAAACACATTTACACACACAAACATGCACACACACTGAAATACACACACAGACAGACTCACTCACACTGAAACACACACACACAGTGAAACACAAACCCAGTGAAACACACACATTAAAACACTTACAGACAAACATCTACACACATACAGTACATACAGGAGGAATGAATAAGCACACGCATGCACACACTCTTAAACACACACACGCACACAATGCTAGCACAATACTGCACCTCTGACTACTGACGTCATCTGCAGTGACGTACATTACCACGCTGTCAACTCCTCCCAGGTAATCATTTAGTGAGTCAGTAGTCCGTCAGGCGTGAAGGCTGCTTTCTAGAAACAGACAAACACACCACACAGGAACCAGACTATCAGATGTCCTTCTCTAATGACAAGATGATTACATGTAAACAGTTGACTATGTAGCGTTGGAGGCCCACAGGGTTGGCCTCACTAGTGTTGGAGGCCTCTGTAGTGTTGGAGGCCCACTGGATTGGCCTCTGTGGCGCTGGAGGCCCACAAGGTTGGCCTCTGTGGCGTTGGAGGCCCATGGGGTTGGCCTCTGTAGTGTTGGAGGCCCATGGGGTTGGCCTCTGTAGTGTTGGAGGCCCACAGGGTTGGCCTCTGTAGTGTTGAGGCCCACGGGGTTGGCCTCTGTAGTGTTGGAGGCCCACAGGGTTGGCCTCTGTAGTGTTGAGGCCCACAGGGTTGGCCTCTGTAGCGTTGGAGGCCCATGGGGTTGGCCTCTGTAGTGTTTGAGGCCCACGGGGTTGTAAACATTCTGATTCCACCATCTTCTAAGAGGGATGTTTGGTCTCTACACCCAAAGCTGCCTCAGCAGTCCCACACAGGGGTGGGAACAAGAGCCTCCACCACTCTCACTGCCAGCCTGACAGGAAATAGCACAGCTGGTACTTCCTGTCTTGCAGGAGCAAACCCACTACCACTGAGCTGCTAAGTGAAACGGTGCTGCTGACACTTCAGCAGAGTAATCAACATGCCCACTAAATAAGACTGGTCATCGCCCATGTATGTATGTATGTATGTATGTATGTATGTATGTATGTATGTATGTATGTATGTATGTGTGTATCTATCTAATCATAGTTTGCAGAGCAGAAGGTCTCTCAGGTCCATCCATCCATCCATTATCTACTGCTAATCCCTGGGAGGGATTGCAGTGCTGCTTCTTCCCATTGAGGGGTCACGGGTGACTGGAGCCTAACCCAGTAGCTCCGGGCCATAGGCAGGGTACACCCTGGACTGGGGCCAGCAAGTCGCAGGGCCAACACAGAGACAAAGACAACCATTCACTCACACATCCACTCTCTAGGGGCAATTTCTCAATATAACAATTAACCTATCACACGCATGTCTTTGGACGGTGGGAGGAAGCCGGAGTGCCCGGAGAGAACCCATGGTAACGTGGGGAGGACATGCAGACTCCACCCAGAGAGATCATGTGATGTCGGATTCAGCCCAAGAATGGAACCCAAGATCTCCTTCCTGGGAGGCAAGGGCTCTAACCGCACCGCCACCATGCACCCCCTGACTCTCAGGTCTGCTGTTCTCAGTTTGCCTCACTTCACCATGTTCTTAACAGAGTCCCCTAGCTTCTCGTCTGCTTCTAGAATCATCTTAGGGTTAGGTAACGGGTCTAGAATCATCTTAGAGTTGATTAACTGGGCTAGAATCATCTTAGGGTTATATAACTATGCTAGAATCATCTTAGAGTTGGTTAACTAGGCTAGAATCATCTTAGAGTTAGGTAACTACCTCATTCCCAACTATCTCTGTCCTGCTTTTAGAATCATCCCTACTCTCAGATCTCTCTCTCCTGTTTTTAGAATCATCCCTACTCTCAGATCTCTCTCCTGTTCTTAGAATCATCCCTACTCTCAGATATCTCTCCTGTTCTTAGAATCATCCCTACTCTCAGATATCTCTCATGTTCTTAGCATCATCCCTACCCTCAGAACTCTCTCTCCTGTTCTTAGAATTATCCCTACTCTCAAGGAGGAGAGTAGAGGAGAGGAGAGGAGAAGAGAGTGGAGGAGAGGAGAAGGGAGGACAAAAAATGAGAAGCGAAATAGCTCAATGTATATCTTTTAAATGTTGTTTTGAGGAGACGTTCAAATGTTCATCTGGATCCAAAACATATCTGTCTCACTGCAACACACACTCACACATATGTACACTCACACACACAGTGACACACACACAAACACGCACAAACACCCACATACCATTTAAAAATACACAAAACTCAGTAACTAAAGCACCAGTACATAAGAGGCGAGCTGATTGGCTCCCCAGGGCTGTGATGAGACATTGCTGTGATGAGACCCTGCTGTGATGCTGTTTTAGGGCAAAGATGTTGAGGGTGTGTTTCTGCTGTAGGAGCATGGGACTGGGATAGCAGACGACCTGATCTTAGATGCAAATGGAACTGGAACTGGACCTTGTGCCAGGGTAGTAACTGTATTGGTCAGAGGTGAGTGACTGTAGAGGTCAGGGGTCACAGCTGTACTGTGGAAGTCAGGGGTCACAGCTGCACTGTGGGAGTCACAGCTGTACTGTAGAGGTCAGGGGTCACAGCTGTACTGTGGGAGTCACAGCTGTACTGTAGGGGTCAGGGGTCACAGCTGTACTGTAGAGGTCAGGGGTCACAGGTGTACTGTAGGGGTCAGGGGTCACAGCTGTACTGTAGAGGTCAGGGGTCACAGGTGTACTGTAGGGGTCAGGGGTCACAGGTGTACTGTAGAGGTCAGGGGTCACAGGTGTACTGTAAAGTTCAGAGGTCATAGCTGTACTGTAGGGGTCAGGGGTCACAGCTGTACTGTAAAGTTCAGAGGTCATAGCTGTACTGTAGGTGTCAGGGGTCACAGGTGTACTGTAGAGGTCAGGGGTCATAGGTGTACTGTGGTAGTCACAGCTGTATTGTAGAGGTCAGGGGTCACAGCTGTACTGTGGAGGTCACAGCTGTACTAAACAGGTCAGAGGTTACAGGTGTACTGTAAGGGTCAGCAATAATGGAAGTAACAATGGGTTTCTAGCACAACAGAGGATAAACAAAACAACAACATAGTGTGTTGATCTTTTGGCAGCCGCACAGAGGTTCACATTCTAACAGCTGGCCATAGGACTCCCATAAAGTATGCAGCCTTCCGCTGAGGCCTGGAAGTTATGTTGCCCTCCGCCCCATGAAGATAACATCAGGAAGCAGTAAACGAAGATATATACCTCAAGATAGGGGGCAATATTTCACAACTGCCTGTGTTCCCCAACATGGGACAGAAGAGGAGAGAGAGAGAGAGAGAGAGAGAGAGAGAGAGAGAGAGAGAGAGGGAGGAATGTAGATGAGAGAAGGAGAGATAGGTGAACGGGGGATGTGGGGAGAGAGGAGAGTGAGGGTGTGAGATGGTGAAGGCCTGTCATAAATCCTCTCCCTCTGCTACTGCCACAGACAGAGAGAGAGACAGATTGAGAGAGACACAGAGAGACAGAGAGAGAGAGACAGACAGACAGAGAGAGAGACAGAGACAGCGAGAGAGACAGAGTGAGACACAGAAAGAGGGAGAGAAAGAGAGAGACAAAGAGAGAGAGCCTTTGCTACTGCCAGACATAGAGAGAGAGACAGACTTAGACAGACAGAGACAGAGAGAGAGAGACAGAGAGACCCTCTGCTACTGTCAGAGACAGAGACAGAGAGAGAGAGACAGCGAGAGAGAGAGAGAGACAGAGAGACAGAGACAGTGAGAAAGAGAAAGAGAGAGACAGAGAGAGGGAATTTCAAAAACAGTTTGAAATGCATTCAAAATCAAATTATGGCAAGTTCCGTCCAATTGTACAGTTACCACACTGAAATGTGTAAATAATCTATATATTTACTTGACTGTATTACTGTTTGAAACAGGCTTCAGTTTTGACCAATGCGTCTAAATGATTAAAAAAAAATTGTGTTGTATTATAAGTTTGTAGAGCGATAGTGTTGCCGTACTGTTACAGTGTGTTAGTCTACTGTGACAGTGTTGTAGTGTGATAGTCTGTTGGTGTAGTGTTATGGTGTGTTGGTGTGTTGGTGTGTGATAGTGTGTAGGTGTAGTGTGATAGTATTATTGCAGCGTTATAGTGTTGGTGTAGTGTGATTGTGTTGTAATGTATTAGTGTGTTGGCGTAGTGTGACGGTGTGTTGGTGTAGTGTGACATTTTTGGTGTAGTGTGATGGTGTTGTTGGTGTGTGATAGTGTGTTGGTGTAGTGTTATAGTATTCTTGTAGCGTTATAGTGTTGGTGTAGTGTGATGGTGTTGCTGAAGTGTGATAATGTTGGTGTTTTGTGATAGTGTGTTGGTGTTGTGTGACATTGTATTAGTGTTGTGTGATAGTGTTGGTGTTGTGTGATAATGCTAGTGTAGTGTGATAGTGCTGGTGTAGCGTGATAGTGTTGGTGTAGTGTAATAGTGTGTTGGTGTTGTGTGATAGTGCTGGTGTAGTGTGACAGTGTTGGTGTTGTGTGATAATGTTGGTATAGTGTGATAGTGCTGCTGTAGTGTGATAGTGTTGGTGTTGTGTGATAGTGTTGGTGTTGTGTGATAGTGCTGGTGTTGTGTGATAGTGTTGGTGTTGTGTGATAGTGTTGGTGTTGTGTGATAGTGTTGGTGTAGTGTAATAGTGTTGGTGTTGTGTGATAGTGTTGGTGTTGTGTAATAGTGCTGGTGTAGTGTGATAGCGTTGGTGTTGAGTGATAGTGTGTTGGTGTTGTATGACATTGGATTAGTGTTGTGTGATAGTGTGTTGGTGTTGTGTGATAGTGTGTTGGTGTTGTGTGACATTGGATTAGTGTTGTGTGATAGTGTGTTGGTGTTGTGTGATAGTGTGTTGGTTTTATCTGATAGTGTGTTGGTATTCTGTGGTGGTGTTGGTGTTGTGTGATAGTGTTGGTGTTGTGTGATAGTGCTGGCGTAGTGTGATAGTGTTGGTGTTGTGTGATAGTGTGTTGGTGTTGTGTGATATTGTGTTGGTGTGGTGTGATAGTGTTGGTGTTGTGCGATAATGTTGGCGTTGTGTGATAGTGTGTTGGTGTTATGTGATAGTGTGTTGGTGTTTTGAGATAATGTTGGTGTTGCTGGCTCTACCTTAATCTTTGGGCCAGACGTGCTGTCTCTGCAGTGATAAAGTGAGACATTTGCACACAGGTAAGATTACTGTCAAGGACAGAGATTAAAGTGGGTTCAGTGCAAGTTAGAATGAGGCTTATTTGATGGTAAACACACACAGATACACACACAGAGATACATATTCAGACACAGATACACACACACAAATACACACACACAGATATATATACAAACACAGACACACACACAGATTCACACACAGAGATACATACACAAACACACACACACATACACACACAAAGATATCTATACAAACACAGACACAGACACAGACACACACACACACACACACAGGGGCTGGAAAGGGAAGATGTGAGGTTATATTAGATTCTAGGAAATATATTTTCTTAGTACCAGTTAGAGCATATATTCACCTCAGCACCCATCTTCAGACCCCTCTCTCTCCCTTCCTCTCCCACTCCCTCTCTTCTTTCACTGTCACTCTCCCTCTCTCTCCCTTTCTCCCCCACTCTGTCCCTCTCCTTTCACTGTCACTCTACCTGTCTCTCTATTTCTCTCCCACCCTCTCTCTCTCTTCTTTCACTGTCACTCTCCCTCTCTCTCCCTTTCTCCCCCACTCTTTCCCTCTCTTCTTTCACTGTCTCTCTCCCTCTGTCTCTTTCTCTCAGCATTAATTATATGAACTTTAAGGTTACTTTGTCTTTGGCAAGTGCTAGCATACAGGGAATTATTTGACAGGTCGTGATTTAGTCTTTACTTTTAAATTGTATACTACAATTAAGGCCTTAAAATATGTAATGATTAAAGACAGGAAATGAGAAGCAGACACTCTGTGACACACTGTGTCATGACACAACCTTTTTCGCCTATTTTTGTAAAAAATAATTTGCATTAATTTGGGCCTAAAATGGAAAGGCACACGGTCATTTGAAACAGATTTTAGAACTCAACTCTGAATGTGGGTGGTTTAGTAATGTTGATAGTTCCATGAAGAACCATAATTGTGAAAGACCCTCCAATAACCTCAGGAGGTTACCAGTTTTCACAATTGTTTCAACATATTCTTGAAACGGTCACCCATATTCTCAAAACTGTAAACACAAAACCAAATCTTCAAACTCAATTTCCAAACCCTCAGACTGTTCTGTCTGAATCAACCAGTCGCCCCTAACCTTGAGCAGAACCTACCTGAACATCCTTAGTTGCTCCACTCTGTCTGCATTCCTTTCAAAGGGAACATGGTAAAGTCGTTTTAGAGGCACCTTGTGCCTTTCCAGAATGTGTAGTCGGTAAAGTTATGGTTTCCACATTACTGAACATATAGTAATTGATATGCTGCTGTATGTCTCTAATATCATTTCTCAACACTCGTTTTTGAAATAATTACTTTTTTCAAAACTAAAAAAAGTGCTGTGCAATACTCTATGTACAACCACAAACGTAAAAGTACTATCAACAAAGAACAATCCTCCAGCTTTGAAAACACTCTTCTGTGACCACAGGCCAACTGCAGTCCCTGTAGGAGGTTTACCCTGGTACAGTGCTTTGAAAAAGCGCTGCTGGAAGGGATTGACACTGGTGAAAACATGTACAGAAAAAATTGTTGGTTGATGTTGAACTATGTGACCGCGGTTAAAGCTGGCATTGTCCTAAACCACCATTTATTGAGACTCTAGAGAGAACAGATAGATACCTCAGAGAGACCTCCGAGAGACCAGAGAGTCAAAAGAGACTCCTTTCTCTTCCTTTCTTCCCTCCTCCTAAGTTCTTCACCTTTCTCCTTCCATCTTCTCCTCCTATCTTTCAGAGTCTTTGCTGACTTTCAATCAAAAGGAACCCGGAACACTGAGAGCCACTGGGACCCGAGGGTTCTCTGGGGTCACCAGGGACAGCAGCTAGGCTGTCTGGGAAAATAAAAGCTACAACCAAGTTATGAGAGGCAGGCATGCGGTCCACATGGGAATGAAACTGAGCACCAGTTATCTCTGTACTGGTAGAGCTGGATTGGCTAGCTGCATTATCACGAGCTACATTTATCAACCACACTTTTATATGCTGTAAGAAGGGATAATTAATGGTTGCAGTGATACAAATGACAGAGTTAGAAAAGTATACCAGCCTAGCAAGAGATCCGAACATGGCTAAATATTCAGCAATGTACAATGTTAACCCAGCCAGGGATACCAGACCACCTAGAGATACCAACCTAACTGAAGATATCAACATAGCTAAATATTCAATCCCAGATAGAGATTCTAACTTAGATAAAGATACCAGAAAATGATACATCTTTCTAATGAACAGAAGTGTGTGTTTCTTAGAGTGGTGAGCTGTTGACTGAACAGACCGAACCCTGGCAGGCTCAGCTCAGCACCACAACACTGCTTTTGCTTAATGACATTACCAGCATCGCAAGCAAAACATGCTCATAAAGGTTAGCACAACATTGCCCCTGCCAAATAATGCCACAGAGCATTCCTGCTGTCACTAGAGAGAGATACAGACAGGGAGAGAGGGTGAAGGGTGGAAGGAGGGAGAGAGTGAGAGAGAGGAGGGACGGAGAGAGGGGGGAGGGAGGGAGCGAGAGAAGGGAGAGAGTGAGAGGAGGGAGAGAGTGAGAGAGAGGAGGGAGAGAGGGGGAGGAAGGGAGGGAGTGAGAGAGAGGAGGGAAGGAGAGGGAAAAGGATTCTTAAATGTGGTTTCTTACAAATAAGGGGTAGAGGAAGAAATAATGGAGGGAGAGAGAGAGTAAAATAAAATAATGGTGAGAAAAAGCAGAGTAATGTAGGGAGGGAGTAGCAGGGAGACTGAGTTTTTCCATGAGGAAAGATGATGACTAGCAGAGACCTTTAAGTTTAGATGTGTTTAATAATGTCACTGATGATTCAGTCACGGGGGGGCGGCGCCGGGGGGGGGAGGGGGGGGGGGCATGACACACTAGGCAGGACATAAACACTGATCTGAAAACCCATCTCCTCAGTAACAAGATTGAATGTCCTCAGTAACAGGACTGCACGCTGTATGTCCTCAGTAACAGGACTGCACGCTGTATGTCCTCAGTAACAGGACTGCATGCTGTATGTCTTCAGTAACAGGACTGTATGTCCTCAGTAACAGGACTGTATGTCCTCAGTAACAGGACTGCACGCTGTATGTCCTCAGTAACAGGACTGCACGCTGTATGTCCTCAGTAACAGGACTGCACGCTGTATGTCCTCAGTAACAGGACTGCACGCTGTATGTCCTCAGTAACAGGACTGCATGCTGTATGTCTTCAGTAACAGGACTGTATGTCCTCAGTAACAGGACTGTATGTCCTCAGTAACAGGACTGCATGCTGTATG
>BROE01000016.1:648065-662615 GCA_036571765.1 Plecoglossus altivelis
AGAGAGGAGATGTCACGGGGGGGTGGGGGGGGGGGGGCATGACACCTAGGCAGGAATAAACACTGAATCTGAACCCATCTCTAGTAACGAAGATTGAATGTCCTCAGTAAGCGGACTGCACGCTGTATGTCCCTCAGTAACAGGAACTGCACGCTGTATGTCCTCAGTAACAGGACTGCATGCTGTAATGGTGCTTCAGTAACAGGACTGTATGTCCTCAGTAACAGGACTGTATGTCCTCAGTAACAGGACTGCACGCTGTATGTCCTCAGTAACAGGACTGCATGCTGTATGTCTTCAGTAACAGGACTGTATGTCCTCAGTAACAGGACTGTATGTCCTCAGTAACAGGACTGCATGCTGTATGTCTTCAGTAACAGGACTGTATGTCCTCAGTAACAGGACTGTATGTCCTCAGTAACAGGACTGCATGCTGTATGTCTTCAGTAACAGGACTGTATGTCCTCAGTAACACTGATGCCCCACTAACTAATCCCACACACCGTGCACAAACACATTATCTTGAATCAGTGCATTTCATGCAATCGATTAGTACCCTTACAGTGTGCTACACCTCTCTGATGAGCTAATTAGCTGGATATGTTTTATAGCCACACGTCTGTGTTTTAATGAGGCTTCTGGGCTCCGTCTCCAGGTCCAGACCCAGTAGAGCCGTCTCCATGCCGAGACATAACAGAACCCTCTCCAGGTCCAGACATAACAGAACCCTCTGTAGGTCCAGACCCAGCAGACCCATCTCCAGGTCCAGACCCAGCAGAGCCGTCTCCAGGTCCAGACATAACAGAATCCTCTCCGGGTCCAGACCCGGCAGTGCCGTCTCCAGGTCCAGACCCAGCAGAGCCCTCGCCAGGTTCAGACCCAGCAGAGCTGTCTCCAAGTCCAGACCCGTCAGGTCTGAAGGAGGGGAGCAGCCCCACAGGCATCATCCTTATGAGAGTGCAGTCATTATTACTCTCCTATCCTTTATTGGGCTTAAAGCATGTCAGCTCCCTGAGGGAAGCCTAGTCCTGTTTTAATCACAAAGGCTTGCAGTTAACATTTATGAGGGAAGGAAAATGAATAATTAACATTTAAATGCGTTGGCAAACTTGAAGTGCGGCGTGCACGCTCTCTCTTTTAACAGCTGCCAACTGCCTGCCTCAGTTACTCTGTCTCTCCTCCAGCCTGCCTCAGTTACTGTCTCCTCCAGCCTGCCTCAGTTGCTCTCCTCCAGCCTGCCTCAGTTACTCTCTCTCCTCCAGCCTGCCTCAGTTACTCTCTCTCCTCCAGTCTGCCTCAGTTACTCTGTCTCTCCTCCAGCCTGACTCAGTTACTCTCTCCTCCAGCCTGCCTCAGTTACTTTGTCTCCTCCAGTCTGCTTCAGTTACTCTCTCTCCTCCAGCCTGCCTGTTACTCTGTCTCTCCTCCAGCCTGCCTCAGTTACTCTCTCCTCCAGCCTGCCTCAGTTACCTTCTCTCCTCCAGACTGCCTCAGTTACCTTCTCTCCTCCATCTTGCCTTAGTTACTCTGTCTCCTCCAGCCTGCCGGAGTTACTCTCTCTCTCTCCTCCAGCCTGCCTGAGCTACTCTGTCTCTCCTCCTGTCTCTCCTTTTCTCTTGCTCTGGTTATCTCAGCTTCACAGCTCTGGATAGTACTGAGGTTTAGCAACCTCACTGTTCCCTAACTCAGACACAGGTTCCTCAAGCTGACTGTAGCACTTCTGAATCTGCAAAAATGATTGTCTGCGTGTAATCAAGGGAAGCCATTAGGATTCAAAGTGAGGGGGAGGCAGGAGGAGGGGGGAGGCAGGAGGAGTGGGGGGAGTGGGGGGAGGCAGGAGGATGGGAGAGGCAGGAGGAGGGGGATTTAGGAGGAGGGGGAGGCAGAAGGAGTGGGGGGAGGCAGGAGGATGGGGAGGCAGGAGGAGTGGGGAAGCATGAGGAGAGGAGGGGTGATTTGGCAGGAAGGAGTGGGGGGATGGGGGAGGATGGGGGAGGCAGGGGAGGATGGGGGAGAGGCCAGGAGAAGGCGAGGGAGGGAGGAAGGAGTGGGGAGGAGAAAGCCGGCTGGGGTAGGGGGAGGCAGGAGGAGGATGGTAGGCAGGAGGAGTGGGGGAGGCAGGAGGAGGGGGGGAGGCAGGACGAGGGGGGAGGCAGGAGGAGGGGGGGAGGCAGGAGGAGGTTCACCATGCCAGGGAGATAATGCCAGCAAGAGCTGCTGTTGCCATGACAACTTCAGACGGTGGTTTAGATATTCTACCTTTCATGAGCTTCTTCTGTCAAGGAGACACTTTCACAACCCTCTCACACTCACTCACGCACTCACTCACACATTCACTCACTCACAACCCTTAACACAAACCTTTTCCTACATGGCACAATAGTAACCTTCTCTCTCATCGCTTTTCTAATAAACCTCTCTACAACACAAAAAACTGAAATGTTTTCAATCTCGTTGAATTATGATAAATGAATCCTAATATTGAACTAGAGGAACTGTATGGTCCAGTTTCCAACAGTACTGGCTTGGGACAAAATACTTGTCTGATTAAAATGATGCATTAAATGAATTGGGAGACAATATGAAAATTACACTGCAGTGTTAGAATCTATTTCCATCCTCCTAACGTTGACTCCATCTGTTCTGTTAGTTTAGCCCACCGCTGGAGCTGCACGCAGTGTGTGTGTGTGTATGTGTGTGTGTGTATGTGTGTGTGTCTCTGTGTGAGTGTGTGTGTGTGTGTATGTGTGTATATCTGTGTGTGAGTGTGTGTGTCTGTGTGTGTGTCTGTGTATGAGTGTGTGTGTCTGTGTGTATGTCTGTGTGTGAGTGTGTGTGTCTGTGTGTGAGTGTGTGTTTGTGTCTGTCTGTGTGTGAGTGTGTGTCTGTGTGTGTGGATTAATTCCTGTTTCCAGTCTTGGTCTGTGAGTGTGTGTTTGTGTGCGTGTCTGTTTGTGAGTGTGTGTTTGTCTGCATGTCTGTGTGTGTGGATTAATTCCTGTTTCCAGTCTGGGTGTGTAAGTGTGTGTGCATGTGTGTTTATCTGTACAATAAGTGTGTGTTTTATGTGTGTGCGTGCATGCCTGAGTGTCTACCTGTGCACGTAGCATATGTACATGTATGCGTTAGAGTGCGCATGTGTGTGACTATCTGCATGTTTGAGCATGTGTGTGTGCGGGTGTAAGAGAATGTGTGTGTGACAGTATGTGTGTGTTTGAGTGTGGTGTGTGTGAGTGACAAAATGTGTCTGTAACTATTTGCAAGTGTGTGTGCATGAGTCAGTGAGTGTGTGTGTACTTGCATGTGTGTAAATGTGTGTTAGAGTACGCATGTGTGCAACTTTCTGCATGTTTGAGCATGTGTGTGTGCGGGTGTGAGAGAATGTGTGTGTGGCGGTATGTGTGTGTTTGAGAGTGGTGTGTGTGAGTGACAAAATGTGTCTGTAACTATTTGTATGTGTGTGTTTGAGTGTGGGATGTGTGTGAGAGAGTGAGTTTGCGACCATGTGCAGGTGTATGTGTGAGAGAGTGAGTTTGCGACTGTGTGCGTGTGTATGTGTGAGAGAGTGAGTGTGCGACGGTGTGCGTGTGTATGTGTGAGAGAGTGAGTTTGCGACTGTGTGCGTGTGTATGTGTGAGAGAGTGAGTGTGCAACTGTGTGCGTGTGTATGTGTGAGAGAGTGAGTGTGCGACCGTGTGTGTGTACATGTGAGAGAGTGAGTGTGCGACTGTGTGTGTTTGGATTCAGGGTGTGCACATGTGTGCGATCCAGCTAGTGTGTCTCCTGGCAGGGAGCGGGTGGATGTTGTTAGATTATAAACTGCTGGGATCTGGCAGTGCTGGGTGACTCCAAAGAAACAGGGGCTTTCACACCACACACCCCCAGGGGTGTTTGGGTGTAGCAGGTGATGATGATCCAGAATGGCTGATTAATATTAAACAGCCTGGAAAAGCTCTGTTCATAAGTTTGTGTGAAAAAGAGCTGCAAAGTGTGTTTGATGACAATGGACATGTAGAGAATCCATCTATACCAAGGTCTGACGGTGTCTCAATGTTGTTCTGAAACATCCTCCTCCTTGTCAGGTTACTTTACAGCAACTATCCGCAGCACACTTGGCTGTGTGGATCTGCATAATGAATGCTTTCATTGAGACAGAATTGAAGAGGCAGCTCCAGGAATGCCAGTCCTCACTTACTGTAATGATGGATGCTGTTGCTAATGACACTTGTAATTTATATAGCAATCACTGTTGTCAAGCTGCTGTACTCAGCAGTGCACATGAGGACTGCTGCCTTTCACTGTGGATCAGTCATGACAACACAGTTTGGCAGAGGTAACACCATACAACCACATAGCAACACCACTCTTCTATATAGTTACAATTAGCGGAGTGGTCTCTCCTGACTACAGTGTGGTCTCTCTCTACACAGCCTATACAACTGAACTGCCAGCATGTCTCACAGACAGACATTTATTACAAATGCTTCTTCCTAGATAATTTTCTGTCCCACTGTTCGGTCTGGCAGCCTTTTCCTCCTTCCAGCTCCAACGCAATGATCCTTTTCTCTCATCGCAGGCTGTTCTCCTATTGCAGACTGTTCTCCCATCGCAGACTGTTCTCCCATCACAGACTGTTCTCCTATTGTAGACTGTCCTCCTATTGCAGACTGTTCTCCCATCGCAGACTGTTCTCCCATCACAGGCTGTTATCCTACTTCAGACTGTTCTCCTACTGCAGACTGTTCCCCTATTGCAGGCTGTTCTCCCATCGCAGACTGTTCTCCTATTGCAGACTGCTCTCCTATTGCAGACTGCTCTCCTATTGCAGGCTGTTCTCCCATCGCAGACTGTTCTCCTATTGTAGACTGTTCTCCTATTGCAGACTGTTCTCCCATTGCAGACTGTTCTCTGGTGAGCCTTCCAGCTCAGTCCACAGGGCCAAGCAATGATTGAGTTTCTGTCCTTGGACAACATTCAGCCAGTCGCTCATCCCCCAGTTATTGTTTCTTAAGAGGCTCATTGCTATTCAGCTACATGCTGAATCGGCAAGTGACAATGAACGCAATTAAGCCGCCATGTTGTCAGTAATCAGAGGGCATGTGTTGTTCTTTCCAATGTGAAGGACCTGGGAGAGGGAGCGGATGTGAAAGGCCTGTTGACAACACACTTTTCAAAAGAGTCTGTCTCTCCCTGGCTAATCAGGAGACACAGTGACAAAGAGGAGTGGAGAGGGAGAGAGAGGGAGGTGGAGAGAAATGGAAAGAGAGGGAGGTAGATGGAGAGAGAGAAAGAGATGGAGAGAGAGGGTGATGAAGGGAGAGAGGGAGATGGAGGGAGATGGGGAGAGATGAAGAGGGAGTAAGGAAGATGGAGAAAGAGAGGAAGAGAGAGAGAAAGGGAGATGGAGGGAGAGGGGGAGATGGAGGGAGAGAGAGAGACAGGGAGATGGAGGGAGAAGGGGAGATGGAGGGAGAGGGAGAGGGGGAGACAGGGAGATGGAGGGAGAGAGGGGGATGGCGCGAGGGGGAGAAACAGGAAGATGGAGGGAGAGAGGGAGATGGAGGAAGATGAAGAGAGAGCGGTAGATCGAGAGGGGGAGATGGAGAGAGAGTCAGACAAGAAGATGGAGGGAGAGAGGGAGACAGGGAGAGAGGGGGAGACAGGGAGATGGGGTATGCAAGGGAAAGGGACAGCCGTAACACAACAAATTGTTTCTCCGCCTTGTTCTAAGTCCCGATGTGATTTCAAGATGTGTGCTGAAGTCTTCTGCATCCAAGTCACTGAAACAGCTACCTGCTAGCAGAATGGTTCTGGCTAATATGACTGCAATAGTGATGTAGAACCATCAAAACTTGGATGAGTTCTGGTTGCAGCATACCTTCCTCCTCCAGCTGGGCAGACAGATGACCAGAGTCCTACACTCTGAAGCCATACTGAGGGTTCGCCAGTGACCTCAGGTTTAACTCTGGATTATCATTCAGATTGAGGTTTAACGAGTTTACCTCAGGTTTAACTCTGGATTATCAGTTTCACATCGGAGGCTCTTTTCCTACCAGTATAGATCACCATGGTAACTCATGCTGCACACCTAAGATGCTCCATAGCACTATGACAGCACCGCCCACTGACCGACCTAAATATTGTTAGAAAACAGCACTATGATTTGACGAACACTCCTTGCACATGCACATCGGTAAGTATTCGTACAGTTTGTATAGTTTGTATCCTGTTTAGTTTATATAAAGGAAAATTGTTATATTTATTTTAAATTCATTGTTGTTTGTCTGTACTGTTGTATGTCTGTACTTCTGTAGCACCGTGGCTCTGTGAGGCACGACATTTCGTTCCACTGTATGCACCCGCATGTAGCGGATTGACAATAAAGCACAACTTGAACTTGAACTTGAAGATCTTGTGGATTTAATGGTTTGGAAAACACTGTTGTATTAAGGGTGAGATTTAGTGCTGTCTTAACCAGAGATATTTAGAAGGACATTAACGTACAGATTCACTGAATTGGCAATGTCTCCTGATATTCCTTTTTGTTTCTAAACGGTTTTGCTTTTTGCTTGAATTACATTCTAAATATCTCCATATTTGTTTAAAATGTATGTTTGCTCTTTTTGAAAGTGTTAAACTTGCTTCAGAGTATAGGACCCACAGGGCCTTCTTTGCCTCACAAGGGACATGGTGTAGTCAATCCTAGCCCTGTGTTCTAGATAGTATGGTCCATCCTGGCCCTGTGTTCTGGATGGTATAGTCCATCCTGGCCCTGTGTTCTGAATGGTGTAGTCCATCCTGGCCCCATGTTCTGGATGGTGTAGTTCATCCTGCCCTGTGTTCTGGATAGTATGGTCCATGCTGGCCCTGTGTTCTGGATGGTATAGTCCATCCTGGCCCTGTGTTATGGATGGTATGGTCCATCCTGGCCCTGTGTTATGAATGGTGTGGTCCATCCTGGCCCCGTGTTCCGGATGGTGTAGTTCATCCTGCCCTGTGTTCTGGATAGTATGGTCCATGCTGGCCCTGTGTTCTGGAGGGTATAGTCCATGCTGGCCCTATGTCCTGGAGGGTATAGTCCATCCTGACCCTGTGTCCTGGATGGTATAGTCCATGCTGGCCCTGTGTTCTGGATGGTGTAGTTCATCCTGCCCTGTGTTCTGGATAGTATGGTCCATGCTGGTCCTGTGTCCTGGATGGTATAGTTCATCCTGACCCTGTTTTCTGGATGGTATAGTCCATGCTGGCCCTATGTTCTGGATGGTGTAGTTAATCCTGCCCTGTGTTCTGGATAGTATGGTCCATGCTAGCCTTGTGTCCTGAATGGTATAGTCCATGCTGGCCCTATGTCCTGGATGGTATAGTCCATCCTGGCCCTATGTCCTGGATGGTATAGTCCATCCTGACCCTGTGTCCTGGATGGTATAGTCCATGCTGACCCTGTGTTCTGGATGGTATAGTCCATGCTGGCCCTGTGTTCTAGATGGCATAGTCCATCCTGACCCTGTGTCCTGGTTGGTATAATCCATGCCGGCCCTATCCTTGGAGAGGATCCACACCTCAGCAGACAGGAACATTTCAACGCCTTCCATCCATCCATTATCTACTGCTAATCCCTGAGAGGGATTGCAGTGCCGCTTGTTCCCATTTAGGGGTCACGGGTGACTGGAGCCTAACCCAGTAGATTTCAGATCATAGGCAGGGTACACCCTGGACTGGGGCCAGCAAGTCGCAGGGCTAACACAGAGACACAGACAACCATTCACTCACACATCCACTCTCTAGGGGCAATTTTTCAATATACCAATTAACCTATCACATGCATGTCTTTGGATGGTGGGAGGAAGCCGGAGTGCCCGGAGAGAACCCATGGTAACATGGGGAGGACATGCAGACTCCACCCAGAGAGATCATGTGATGTTGGATTTGGCCCAAGAATCGAACCCATGATCTCCTTCCTGAGAGGCAAAGGCTCTAACCGCACCGCCACTATGCATCCTGTTATAACCATTCAGGGAATTCAGCCAACCATGCTAATATTATATTGTAGCTAATGTGAACAATTTATGATCATTATTTTATATTGATTAGTCATTATTCACAGCAATGAGGTGGATCTTGAACAAGGCTCAAATGGACTAGGATAAATTAACGCAGAGAAATGGTAATCTGAGATTGAAAGTTGGCTATAAAATAAATATCTTTAATCAGTTATATGCAAATAAAAAATCATGTTGTTAGAAACGTAAACGAAAGGAATTCAAGGCCACCCCAAACACATTAATTCATTCCCATCTCAACCCTAACCCTCCATATTATTAGCAATGCTTTTTATTTATAGGATGCCCTTCATAAGTAATGCACCCATTTATCAGACTCTTTCATCCAAAGCTACTTCCAGGGAGGTTTGAACAGTAAAATGAGCTATATCCTCCACCACTGGGCTATGCCCTCTACCACTAAGCTGTACCCTCCACCACTGGGTTATGCCCTCTACCACTAAGCTGTACCCTCTACCACTGAGCTATACCCTCTACCACTGAGCTATACCCTCTACCACTGAGCTATACCCTCTACCATTGAGCTATACCCTCTACCACTGAGCTATACCCTTCACCACTGAGCTATACCCTTCACCACTGAGCTATACCCTCTACCACTGAGTTATGCCCTCTACCACTGAGCTATACCCTCTACCATTGAGCTATACCCTCTACCACTGAGCTGTACCCTCTACTACTGAGTTATGCCCTCTACCACTGAGCTGTACCCTCTACCACTGAGTTATGCCCTCTACCACTGAGCTATACCCTCTACCATTGAGCTATACCCTCTACCACTGAGCTATACCCTCTACCATTGAGCTATACCCTCTACCACTGAGCTATACCCTTCACCACTGAGCTATACCCTCTACCACTGAGTTATGCCCTCTACCACTGATCTATTTGGGGTACCTGTTATTATCCAGCTCCAACTGTGTCAGCCCATCCTGCAATACCAGAGCAGCCCTGCAACCATGACAACCACTAGCCTGGCAGGAACACCCAACACCGGTGTCAACACCGGGACAAGGCCGCTGGGGCACCTGAAGACAGCTGGGTCTCCCTAGGGCACCTGAACAAAGCTCGATCTCTGGGGCACCTAAACACAGCTGGGTCTCTCTAGGGCACCCGAACACAGCTGGATCTCTGGGGCACCTGAACACAGCTGGGTCTCTGGGGCACCTGAATACAGCTGGATCTCTGGGGCACCTGAAGACAGCTGGGTCTACCTAGGGCACCTGAACACAGCTGGGTCTACCTAGGGCACCTGAACACAGCTGGGTCTACCTAGGGCACCTGAACACAGCTGGGTCTCCCTAGGGCACCTGAACACAGCTGGGTCTCCCTAAGGCACCTAATAATAGCAAGTTAGATAAATGTTGCTCAAAACAAACTAAAAGTGTAGCGGATGGTAAAACCAAGTTATCACACAGTTTATCACTTTAATCCAGTTAAATCCTACTTAATTACAACCAAAGATGGTGACAATAATCCTCTTAGACGCCAAATGTAGCAAATTGCACCATCTCAACGCACCATGAACGTGTCCATGAACAATTAATTTCCACAAAAACGAAACAAAGAAGGCGTTTCAGAGCTCAGTAGCCATATTATGATGCAGTAGGAGCACAGCACAGGCATCTCAGACCTCCCACTGCACTTACACACACACACATATCGAGCATAGACATTTCAAATTTATAATAAGGGTCTAAGGACAGGGGATGTTCTGGGATGTTTGTCCATTTGCTGAAGTCACTTGGACATTGTTTATTGTTTACCTTCCTTTGTTGTTCATATACATATATGTTATATGTTTGCACTTCCCTGCCACAGTAAATCATGTGCTTGTGTATCTTGCATGGCGAATAAAAACCGATTCTGATTCTGATATGACAAAGTCAAATCTCCACCCTCCTCCTCCGTCTCTCTCATCTGTTCTTCTTCCCCTCTTCCCCCTTTCCTCCCTCCTCTCCCTCTTCGCTCCTCCTCCCATCCCTCCTCACACCTCTTTCCCTCTCTCCCCCATCTTCCCTCCTCCCTCTCTCTCCACCCCCTCTTACCTTCCTCCTGTCTTCCCCTCCTACCAGAGTAGGTGTCATCAGGGTAGTCCGTCACCTTAGATGTCTCTCTGGGCAAGGAGGGGCAAGCCGATAACAGCCTGATCAGTGCTGGATGATTGAGATCTTCAAAGAGACGTTGAGCTTGGCTGCCTGGTCAGTGCCGAGTCTGCCCAGAACTGATCAAAGGACCCAGACTATGCCAACAGCCCAGGTCTGCAGGCTCAGAGGTAAAAACAAACAAACCACTTGGAGGGTACAGATTTCTTAGATTGTATGTGGATTACAGAATACTACAGAGATATCATAGTAATGTAGCTGTGATGTGGTGTAGCTTTGGTGTAGCTGTGATGTGGTGTGGCATTGATGTGATGTAGCTGTGATGTGGTGTAGCTGTGGTGTAGCTGTGATGTGGTGTGGCATTGATGTGATGTAGCTGTAATGTGGTGTAGCTGTGATGTAGCTGCAATGTGGTGTAGTTGTGGTCTAGCTTTGATGTGGTGCAGCTGTAGCATAGCAGTGATGTGATGTGATGTAGCTGTGATGTGGTGTAGTTGTGATGTGGTGTAGCTGTGACAGCTGTGATGGGATGTAGCTGTGGTGTAACAGTGGAGTAGCTGTGATGTGATGTAGCTGTAATGTGGTGTAGCTGCAGCATAGCAGTGATGTGATGTAGCTTTAGTGTAGCAGTGGTGTAGCAGTGGTGTAGTTGTGGTGTAGCAGTGATAGGCTGTGGCATTGATGTGATGTAACTGTGATGGGGTGTAGCTGTGATGTGGTGTAGCAGTGATGTGATGTAGCAGTAATGTTGCTGTGATGTGGTGTAGCTGTGGCATAGTAGTGATGTGATGTAGCTGTGATGTGGTGTAGCTGTGATGTGGTGTAGCTGTGGCATAGTAGTGATGTGATGTAGCTGTGGTGTGGTGTAGCTGTAGCATAGCAGTGATGTGATGTAGCTGTGTTGTGGTGTAGCTGTAGCATAGCAGTGATGTGGTGTAGCTCTGATGTGGCGTAGCTTTGATGCTGCAGACATCTTAGAGACTGCTGCATTATCCCTGCCTTCATGCTTCTCCATTGTCAACCCCCTCTCTCCTCACCCCTCCTTTAAATAAATATAAATATTACATATGAGAAATGTGTATTATGCTCTGAGTTTCCATAACTGCACCAATACAGAACATATGGTTTAAATATAATAACAATGAGATTTGTATTCCCTAAGAAACCACTTTAAGAGCCAAGTGGTCCACGCAAAAGAGAGTCGGAGAGAGTTACAGAGAGAGACGGTCGGAGATAGTTACAGAAAAAGACAGTCAGAGGGAGTTACAGAGACAGTCAGAGACAGTTACAAAGAGACCGAGACAGTCAGAGACAATTACACAGACAGTGAAGGACAATTACTGAGACCGTCAGAGACAGTTATTGAGAGAGTCAGAGACAGTTATTGAGAGAGTCAGAGACAGTTACTGAGAGAGTCAGAGACAGTTACTGAGACAGTAAGAGACACTTACAGAAACAGTCAGAGACAGTTACTGAGAGACCGAGACAATTGGAGACAGTTACACAAACAGCGAAGGACAATTACAGAGAGACAGACACAGATTAACAGAGATGGTCAGAGACAGTTACAGATAGAGAGACAGACACAGTTAGAGAAAGACAGTTGAAGACAGTTGGAGACAGTTACACAGACAGTGAAGGACAATTACAGACACAATCAGAGACAGTTTAACAGAGACAGTCAGATACTGTTATAGAAAGAGAGACAGATACAGTTTAACAGATATGGTCAGAGACAGTTACAGAGAGACGGAGACAGTCAGAGACAGTTACAGAGAGACGGAGACAGTCAGAGACAGTTACAGAGAGACAGAGACAGTCAGAGACAGTTATCGAAAGAGACAGAGAGAGCTTGCTGAGTCTTGTCCATACCATCAACACGATGATGAAAGTCTCTGCTTTTCAACAACATGCACCAGGGTGCATACTAATGACCTAAAAGCAGAAAGGGATCTGGGGTTGTTGACGACGCCCTCATTCCTTCAAGCAACTTGCAGGGGGTCGGCCATCTTAGCTTGTTTGCTGCTCTGAAGGGAAATAACCTCAGTTGGGATTCTAAAAACCCTCAAACTGCAACATTGTCCTGATTGGCTCACATGTCTCCACAAGGCTCATGCGTTGAAACCATTTGTTGACATACATTTTGAAAACAGTAATTTGTTCTGCAAGGTTAAATGTGTGTGTGTGTGTGTGTGTGTGTGTGTGTGTGTGTGTGTGTGTGTGTGTGTGTGTGTGTGTGTGTGTGTGTGTGTGACAAAGAAAGAGAGAGAAATTCGTGTTTTTGAGAGTGTGTGTGCCATGTTCATGGTTGCATTATGGAATATGCAGACAGGGCCTTTTCATTCCCCTCCTTTCCTCTCCCCTTCCTCCCTCACTCTTTATACCTCTCTCTCCCCCTCTCTGTGCAGCATCAATGTCAGAGTCTGATGCTAACCAGTAACAGTTAGTGTGTCTGGCATGTCTTTATTTCACCTGGATGAGTGCACAGCCTTCCTAGACCAAACTGCAGCACATATTCTGCTGAGGCCTCAACGTACACACACACAAACACACAGACACACACTCCAGCACAGACTAGACGCAGCCTCAACACACGCTAACACACACACACACAAACACACAGACACACACTCCAGCACAGACTAGACGCAGCCTCAACACACGCTAACACACACACACACACACACACAGACACACACACCAGCACAGACTAGACACAGCCTAAACACACGCTAACACACACACAGACACACACTCCAGCACAGACTAGACGCAGACTGAATACACGCTAACACGCACTGAGACACACTCCAGCACAGACTAGACGCAGCCGCAACACACTGTAACACACACACTTGTGGAGCTTTGCCAGGGGCAGGCACTCTGTGTCACACTCCAAGAGAGGGCAGTAGTCAGCAAACAAGTAGGAGAACAAAATGGCAAATCAGTGTAAAATGACCACACATCACATTACACAACAACACATCACAGTACACAACTACACATTGCAGTACACAACTACACATCACAGTACACAACCACACATCAAAGTACACAACTACACATCACAGTACCCAACTACACATCACAGTACACTACCACACATCACACTTCACAACTACAAATCACAGTACACAGCTACACGTCACAGTACACTACCACACATCACAGTACACTGTTACACATCACAGTACACACAGTACACACCTAAACATCACATTACATAACTACACAGCACAGTACACAATTACACATCACAATAGACTACTACAGATCACAGTACACTGCCACACATCACACTACACTACCAAACTTCATAGTACCCAACTACACATCACAGTACACTACCACACATCATAGTACACAACTACACATCACAGTACACTACCACACATCTCAGTACACAACTACACATCACAGCCCACAGCTACACATCACAGTACACACCTAAACATCACAGTACACAACTAAACATCACAGTACACTATAACACATCAAAGTACACAACTACACATCACAGTACCCAACTACACATCCCAGTACACTACCACACATCACACTTCACAGCTACAAATCACAGTAAACTATCACACATCACAGTACACAGCTACACGTCACAGTAAACTACCACAGATCCCAGTACACAACTACACTCCGTAGTACACTACCACATATGACAGTACACAACTACACATCACAGTGGCAGCAATCTCACACACAAGTTTACACTTGAGTCCTAAAACTGACGGTGTGTTTTGCTCATTTGAAAGCCTTGCCCTATCATTCACCTGCCCAAATTGGAGAAATCAGAATGCAGCTTTATTTATGGTGATCTATCGGCCTCCAGGTCCTTATTCAGAGTTTTTGGCGGAGTTTTCTGGATTGTTGTCAAGTTTGGTGTTGGACTGGGAAAGAATCATACTGGTCGGTGACTTTAACATTCACGTAGAGGCTAGCAATTGTCTCAGTAATCCCTTCAATGCTTTATTGGATAGCATTGGTTTCACTCAGAGTGTAAATGAACCAACCCATAGTCACAAGCATACTCTAGATCTTGTTTTATCTTATGGAATGGAGGTCAGTGATTTAACTGTCTTCCCTCATAATCCAGTATTGTCTGACCATTGCCTGATTACGTTTCAGTTCACTCTTAGAGATCATCCAGCCACTCAGATGAAAACTATATTGAAAAGGACAATATCTGAAAAATCTATTTCTAAGTTCAAAGAAATAGTAGAGCCAATATTCAGTAACATGTTGTGCGATCCCGCTGAGAGCAGCCCCAGTTCCAGTGTAAGTGATCAGTATGTTGACACGATGATGTATTCTCTAAAGTCTGCTCTTGATGTTGCAGCACCCTTTAGAGAGAAGATCATTAGGCCAAA